>CM064516.1:41946380-42141380 GCA_032716605.1 Paralithodes platypus | reverse complement strand
TGTGTATCCGGGTTTTAGTTGTGTATTGGCTAATTCCTCGGACTATATTTGTTTCCTGGTTTAGTTGTGTATTGGCTAATTCCACGGATTATGTTGTGACCTTGGTTAGTCGTGCGTGTCTCTCCTTGTGTCGTATTGTTCAGATGGTGTCTGTTCAGGGTGGGGTTTGCCTTCCGGCGGGTTTTTCTCGGTTTCACCATGAAAAATCCTGACCGATGAGCGGTGTTGGGCCACACGTGGTTTTTAACTCTGGCTGGTTCCCCGGCGTGGGGAGGTGTCTGTGGCTCTCCAGGACTGCGTCTCTGTGGGTGCCTGGTTTCAGGCCTCCTTTAAAATTCCCGGCGGGATGGCTGTACCCATCCTTACATATATATTTAGATATATATAAAGAAACGACGTTCTTGAGAACACTCGTTTTTTATAGGTTTTTCTACCTGGTTTACGACAACCACATGGAAAACCTAGCTGTTGTTTAGGCGTTCCTCCCCGGCGATCTTTTACAAAGAAGTGGGGTCAGGAACTTGTGGGGTTAACTTTTAGACTTCTCACCCGGCGGGTGCACCTGAGCAGGGTGGGATAAAACGACTTAGGTCTCTTATAGTTAACCAATCCATTTGAGTGATACTCTGTGTATCGCTGCCTTTACTCTTACGGCAATTGAAGGATCAGTGAGGTTTAACCAAATCGATTCCCACACCCGGCGGGTGCCCCTAAGTAGAGGAACTAAGGAATTTATAAACAAATTCAATTTCGATTAACCTTAATTGGGTGATACTTTCAGTATCGCCGCCTTCTATTTTTACGACGATCGTTTGGGACAATTCGTTAAAAAATCAGATCTCGTATATTCCTGCCCTGGGCTATTCTACTAAAATATTTCAAGGGCCGGCGTCTTTATGAGGGGGGGCTTTGTTACAAAATTGAATCTTGAGACAGTCACCACCTCCTACAGACTATAAGTGCCATACTGGACCATTATATCAGAGGGTATTCTTCATGTTCTTTAGCTAAGAAGATTTGTTTAGCCTCTTTACACCCAGCCGCGTAGCGAGATGTGTTAGCTGTGTCTTTGCATCCCGTTACCCGGCGGGTTATTAACACTTGTATGCGAACACTTGGGTTAACCTTATGAGCATTAATTCCTGGAAATTTTTCTTTATTTTTCCAGAGCTGAGCTCCGGCGGACCAATACAGACCCGGCGGTAGTTCCTCACACCAGTCTCTGTCATGGCTAATGTGGCCCCAGTTTTTGCCCTGTGCATTACCCCTACTTGCGCGGGTATCCCAATTTTTGCGCATACCCTTTGCATAAGGTGTGTTAGATGTCTAGACCATTCAAGGGGTCTCTGGGTTACACTTAATTGTTCATTTTGCTCCCAATTAGCCAATAAAGTCCTGTGTGACAATGACAAGACCGCGGCGGTAGCGTTGAGAGAGGTCAGACAACAAATGTCGGCCTATACTACCATTGTCGCACATAAGTCACTTCAATGTGACAACGTCCCACTTTGGGATAAGTTGCTGTCAGAGCACCCTCCCCCTAAACGTACCTCTAGAGTAACGGGTTTTAAGCCGACAGAGACTAGCCAGGGTTCTGTATCGTCTGTGGATACGTTTAAACGCCCGAGAGAGCCTACTCCCCCGGCAGCCACCTCCTCGTCGCAGGCGAGATCGAGGTCAAGGTCACCCCTCAGACAACGGTCTTCAAGTCGGGCCTCTTCCCCGGCTAGTAAGAAGTGTAAGACTGAAGCTTCCCCCAGTGGCCATGGTGGTGATTCTTCCAAACCTAGGTCTAGTTCGCGGTCACACCGTAGCCACAAATCCTCCAAAAAGGATTCCCATAAGAAGTCCTCTCGACATTCTACTAAGTCTAGTGCATCTCATCGTACCTCTACACCTGAAAATGTTTCTGTTACAGCCTCAGAGTATAGTGAAGCGCCTGTCCCTAAACAAGATTTACCTATTGATATTTTAACCCTAGAAACGGAAAGTTCAGGAAATTCAATAATTGAGAATGTTTCAGACTCTCAAGAGAGCGTAGGCCAGAGCCTCGGTGTTTGGCGGTTTGCTCAGCCAGGGTCTGACCATCCACGTCCGACTCATACGAGTCACACAGTAGCCGATGTCCACAGGGACGCGGCGACCCCATCCTCTATCCCTGATTTATCTTGGAAACAAGGTGCCCCTGCCTCGGCGGGGTCTTCTCAGGAGGATCGGGAGGAACAAGATGAAGTGTCATTAATTTCAGATAGGGAGGGACAAGGGTCAGGCTCAGGCCTGGACGCCGCCCATGATAATACTGATTCACCTGAAAGTTCTGCATCTAACCAGTTTGTTACAGCACAAGAAATTGATGGGTTACTTACTCATGCTCTATCAAAATTCTTTAATCAACAACGAGAAAACCCCACAATGGACTTGGGGGCTCCCTTGACAGGTTCTGCGGTACGGCCTCTGATAACGTCAATCGATTTATCTAAGATTCCTAACCCTCCTACTCTGTCACCGGCAGGGAGCTCTAAGCCAGCTACGGCGGCATTCACTACGTCAAATGTCAGGGTCATTACGGATGTTAATCCACCCCCTCTAGACAAAGCGCCTCTTAGAAAGGTAGCTATGCCCCTGCTTTATGGGCCAGACGAGTCATGGGTCCCTTTGAACCCCTCTAAGCCAGAGCTTGCCCAGCCTACCTTGTCAGGGGAACTCCCGGTACCACGTGAGTGGTTTATCCAGGGAAATAAGTCTAAGAAATTAAGGGCATTGGATGCCTTGGGTAATGTTTTGGACGTAAATATCAAGGCTATACCTAGTTATTATCATCAGGATTATTTTGTTTATGCATCTAAGCCTGCTTTACCCCCTGCCTCAGCTTCAAAACTTTTTTCAGACTGGTCTAAGCTGGATGGGTTTAATGATATTAAGGCTCTGTCGGCTCTTACTCCTGAACTAGATTTACAGACCGTCACAGACGAGACAGCTAATCCAGTGTTGAAGGTGGGACAGTTGGGACCAGGACCTTGGGTGGATTGGGAGGTAGAGGCTCAAAACTTTGCAACCACTTTCACTTCTAAATCTTCCCACCAGATCCCTCAGGATACACATTCATGGTTCTCCATGCCGGTAGGTTCTGCCGGCGGAGTTCCGTCAGCTTTATTTTCTTTTTTAGCTGCCCCTAAGATTAATCTTTGTGAACTAAAGGAACCATTCATTACCCCTACCCCTTCTCACCTAGACAGAGAATTTAGGCTAAGGGGAAAAGCTTTCCGCCTGTTTTCACAGTACATAGTTTCTCAACAGGTGGCTAAGTCTTTACTCAGGTCTACTCAGGCAATCGCAGACGCGGATGCTCGAAGATCAGTTGAATTATCCCGGCGTCTGATTCTTCAGTCGTCGATTCAATCCTTAGGTGACATACGCACAGCCTTACTTGAGGCGGTGCGAGCACGACAGGATCTTAGGATGTCATTAGTTCGCAAGCTGCCTGATCGCATTGCTAACCAGGTGGTAATGTCCCCAGTACTTACACCTTCTTTAATGTCCCCTGATGTATGGCGAACAGTGTTTAACATGGCACAGGCCGTGAAGCACAGTCCCGCACAGGCTAAGAAACCCGCATTTAACTTCCCCAAACCTAAGCCTCCTACTAAAGCTCAGCCAGGGGGTTCTAAGCCGTTTCTTCCGCCTAAGTCCTCCCAATCCCCCCTGGGTCAGTTCAGGCATAGACAGAGAGGGTTTTCAGGACAGAGGGGACGCGGCCAGTATAAGCCGGGGCAGGGCCAGTCTTCGGCCCACACCAGCCAGCCGGCGAAGCGTCCAACACCACCAAACCCACCATCAAAAAACTAAAGTCTTTCTCACTCCCAGTGCCTATCTTAGAGCCGGAGGAACCGAGGGAAGTACAGCCGGCGAACCCTTGTCTGCTAACTGGGTCGTTCCGAACGTGTCACCAAGCATGGCCGTTAAAAACCTGGGCACGGATGGTGGCACGCAAAGGCATCACTTGGCAGTGGCTCCGGCGACCTCGCTTACGTCAGCCGACAACGGCAAATTGTGTTTCATTAGAGGTGGAGTTGCTGGTCCAGGAGATGATTGCCAAGAATGTCATCATCCCGGTACCTCCAGATTACCCTGTATTCACGTCAAAACTGTTTTTGGTTCCCAAACGGGACAGTGTTCAGATGAGGCCGGTCGTAGACCTGTCGTATCTGAATCTTCACATTTACAACGAGTCTTTCAGAATGTTAACAGTTCATCAAATCAGGCTAACACTTCCGCCGGGTGGCTGGATGTGTTCCCTAGACCTGACAGACGCCTATTGGCACGTGTCGGTCAACAAAAGATTTCAAAGGTTTCTGGCCTTGAGGATCAGGCACCAAAATTTTGTTTTTCAGAGGATGCCGTTCGGTTTGAACCTAGCACCTCGATTATTCACGAAACTAGTCCGGCAAGCCCTGATGCCATTGTTAAAACAGGGAATCAGAGTGTTGTGGTATCTAGACGACTGGCTGGTGGTGGCAGAGACACAACAATTATGCATAAAACATGTCAATATCATTTTAAATCATGTCAAAACTCTAGGCTTCAAGGTAAATCTGGTAAAGTCAAACCTTGTTCCCTCAAGAGTAATTCAGTGGATAGGGCTGGTCTGGGACACCGCCGCTCTCACTCTGAGTCAGAGTGTGGACAATCGCAACAGGTTTCGCAGGAAACTGTTCAGGTTTCTTCACAGTCTGACTACGACACGAAGAGTCTGGGAGTCTCTGGTCGGCTCTCTCAACTGGATTCAGCTAACTGTCAAGTTGGGCCGGTTGAAAGTAAAACGATTAATATTGGAAGGCAACAAATATTTCCCACTCTTACCGGCGGGAAAATTATGGCCCATACCAAAATTAATCCACACCTTACTAGCGGTCTGGGCGAAGAGGGAAACATTGCACTCAATCATGTCATGGACCTCTCCTCCTCCAACGGTATGGGTAGACACGGATGCGTCAGGCACCATAGGGTGGGGATTTCAGTCAAATCAGGGGCACCAGGGTCAGGGACTTTGGTCCCACTTAGAAATCTCTCACATAAATGTCAAAGAGTTACTAGTCCCCTTGTATTTCCTTCAGGCTCACGGCCCGGCGTTACGGGGCAAGTCAGTGGCCTTCAGAATGGACAATCTGAATGCAGTTCACTGTATTCAGAAACAAGGGTCAACGAGGTCAAGGAAGTTGCTACTCGTGTCGGAAGAGATTTTTGTTCTAGCCACCAGTCTAGATATTTATCTTCACGCATCTTATCTCCCAGGCGTAGCGAACGTCTGGGCAGACGCTCTGTCCCGGAGACAGAGCACGACAGTAGAATGGGAGCTCAAGCAACCCATTTTCGACCTAATGATTGCGGAGCTCTCCCATCCACAAGTGGATCTTTTTGCGTCCGAGGAGACTCACAAGCTCCCTCTATACCTCACCCGCCGGGCGATAACGCCGGCAGGGGGGCCAGACGCCCTAGTGACAGACTGGAACAGATGGAGCTCCATCTATCTGTTTCCGCCGCCAGATGCGTCACTAATGTGCCACGTAGTGAACAAACTACGAGTTTATCGAGGCTTAGTCTCGCTAATCGCGCCCCTGTGGCCGGCGCAGGTGTGGTACCAGCAGTTAATAATGTGGTGCCCGGACCCGGTATCGCTCCCGGTCGGGTACTTCCACTTAGACACGATTGGCAACCTAGAGACCTCGCTGACTTTTGCATTATGGACATTCAGGAGGCCAAGTGGCTAGCACCATACGGTAGGGATGTGACCAATAAATTGCTCAATCAATATACTCAGTCTACTAAGCGACAATATCAATCTCATTGGAAAGCTTTTACTTCTTGGATTGTTAGAACGGAACAAACTGTACCCTCAGTGGCATTGGTTTTTAATTACTTGAACTATCTGTTTGAGCAGAAACGTTTATCTGTGGTTACTTTGAAGAATCACTTAACTGCGATTAGAGTGCCCTTTTTCGACCTTACAGGTCTATCCATACCGGTGGCGGAGGAAACAGGATTTATGAGAGCGTGTTTTAAACTCCGCCCACCTCCCCGTCAGCTCATGCCTACTTGGTCTCTGGACAAAGCTTTGTCTTTACTTCATTCTCGTCTGTATCAAAATACTGCAGACTTTGCTTTAATCTTAAAGAAGGCAGTTTTCCTTTTGGCTTTGGCCACCGGAAACAGAGTGTCTGAGCTGGCGGCGATGAGCAACACACCTAATTGTCTTAGGTTTGGTAGACTTAATGATTCAATTTCCATTGCACCCTCCCCGGCGTTTGTAGCCAAGAATGAGCATAGTGCACACGTGTTTTCTGAGTTCACGGTGCCGGCGTTAAAAAGGGGAAAGGTGCATCATAATTTATGTCCAGTGCAAGCTCTAACCAAATATTTGAGAATAGCTCCTCATAACCCCCAAGGTGCTTTATGGGTAGCGAGTACGGGTAAACGCTTACTTAAACGGCGATTAGCCTCTCTTCTGGTAGAAGTCATTAAAGAGAGTAATCCCGGCGTTGTGGGTAGGGCCCACGATTTACGCAAGTGGGCGGCCTCTTTACGTTTCCTGAAAAACTTTTCAGTTGAAGATATTGCGTCCACACAGTTGTGGGCGTCTAATCATACGTTTTCTCTCTAGATACTTGTCAGTTGCTCTAGACAAACCTTCCTTACCATGTATAGCTTTAAGGCAGAGGGTCTAGGTGGCCCTGCAGTCACTTATGTTTATTTTCAAGGAAGGGGGGGGGGGGGGGTGCAGTCAGTTGACATAGGACACCCTAGACCCCGCCGGAGTATGAGAGCTGTGATACAATTTAAGGTTAAAATGTGATATGAAAATTTCTCTGCGAGAATTTGTGCTAGTACAAAGTTTAGTACAAAACAACGGTGTTGTTATAGTAGTTTTAGCTGCGAAAGCAATGTAACATTAGTTCAATGGAGTTCATTAGCAATTGATCTCCACATGTATTTTGGGGTTTATGATGTGCACATATAAACTTATAACTTATTATTTTTGTCACCACTCGTTGAGTGGGGTGCCTTTTGTAACTACAGATCTGTGTTCAGAATCTTCAGGGTTACCTATTTTTGTCGGGCAGGCTTCTTTGAAGCACGCACCTGCCTGAACCCCTTTTTCTTGTATATTTCCGGCCTACGCCGTATTAAATACATTTTTCAAAAGTAAGAATACTATGTGGTTGTTTTTATTATCTGCTTTTCTAGAGTTATGATATGATTACGAATGTCCCCCTCCAGTCTTAGATATCAGGCATGTTCGTCAATGATGGAGGGGCCACTAATAAATTATAGGTTTGACTCCTGTAAGGAGATAAAGAAAACCTAATATTTAGTAGTGGCCCCGTAATCATTGACGACTGGGGCCCTCCCGACCGTCCCCTTCCCATTCGTTGATGTATTAAGGATTTTGGTTTACTTGATATGTCAGTGAAGGAGGAATGACGCCTGATTCAGCGTCTGGTCAGAAATCCACACAAGTACATCCACGATATGATGGAAAGCTTATTGGATAGTTATTCTTATTTTCTTTTTGTTTTTATTTTTTACGAAGTTTTTTCGTAGTGAGAACCCAATTCATAATGACTGAAGCCATGAGTGAGGTCGCGTGCGCTCATGATGAAGGCTCCTCAGTTTTTAAATGCTCTGCGCGGTAGATTCAAACTACGGCGGATTAGTGTTTGAAGAGGATGCCTTATGTAATAGGCATGTTCGTCAATGATTACGGGGCCACTACTAAATATTAGGTTTTCTTTATCTCCTTACAGGAGTCAAACCTATAATGCCTGTTGATTTAGATAAGTTAATTACGAGTTATGTAACAACCTTTAATCACGACTCTATACACCCGATAACCCTATGCCAGTTATTGTATTGATTTAGGCCTGTTAATTTGGATAAACTCACTATGACCAATCTGCAGACGATTATCAGGAGATGCAGGAAAGCTACCTGAACCGGACAGCTGCGAGAAGGGAGCACCAAGCTTATGTCTACTACTAAATGCGACATAAGAGATAGACAAACCAAACTGAAATGATTACTGATTACGGATTACTGATATTTACTATAGGATGTAAGGTATCTTAATATAACCCCCTAGAAATACTTTCTCTAAAGTATCTATTTCTTTATCCTCCCCATTTTCCCCAGCTAACCTAATCACACAAGGACCCCAATGGAATTACGCCTAACGGCCTTATTGGGCTATCTAAAATGCCCCAGAACGAGAAGCCCACCACAGAAGCCACGAGCGAACACCACACAGAAACACCCGAAAGAAAGGTCCACAGAACGAAAGGACCAGCTGACCGAGCCAGCCAATTCAGACAGGCCCAAGCCCGCAGGGCTAAGCAGCTCCAAGCCGCACCTACCTACCCCTTCTAAACTGACCATTTTTCCACACCTCACATACACTACCCCCTCGTGTCCTACACTTCTACCTACATGATGATGAACAGGAATATACATTCATATTAAAAACACCCATGCTCTGTCCCTAGGTTTAAGATATTAATATTAACATACCCTAACATACCTTGTCTTGCCAGACTCAGTTTCTGAAGACCCATCGCCCCCATAAAATCTATGTATTCAATCCTTAGGTTAAGTATTAATATTAACATTCCCTAACATCTTGTCTTGCCAGACTAAGTTTCTGAAGACCCATCGCCCCATAAATCTATGTATTCAATCCTTAGGTTAAGTATCTTTATCCGCCATTGTGTTCACCTTTTTCCATTTACTTTTCTACAATTGTCATACGTCTTCCACTTACCTCCTTCGTATCCACAGTCCACACTACGCCAATTTGCTTCGCGTCCTACACCTCTTACCCACCCGATTCTACCTACATGATGATGAACAGGAATATACATTCATATTAACCCGTACAGCCCCAGCAACGCGCCTGACGCGTCGGCGATGTATGTAACGCACAGCCCCAGAGACGCGCCTGGCGCGTCACCCTAATTGCGCCGACCGTAACCTCAGGTGTAGCCACTCAAGAGGGCTCAGATTTGTATGGGAACTGTGTACGTATCCCACGCAACCGTGCCGATGGTTGAAAACTCTCAAAGTCCACGTGCATGCGCGTGAGCGCGCAATAACCTGGTTTTTTGGGGTAATTGCCTTCAATTTTTTACTCTTGTAAAATAAGTTTTCGGGGGCTCTGTAGGACCATTCTTTAAGCTTTTTGAGCGGTTTTTCGTGGTTTTTCCTTCATTCCTAACCCATTCGCTATTGTTTCTGGAATAAAACCATTTTTTGAAAACCGGCCGGGTTCTGGTGAACAAACATTTCAAAACTAGCCGGGGCTGGACGGGTTAAAAACACCCATGCCCTGTCCCTAGGTTGAGCCAATGCCAACAAATCAGACAGCCATATATCTATGTATGTTCTTACATCCGAGAAGTAGATGTTAAAAAACCACATGTCCAAACTCATAAGAAATTAAGATACCCACGGGTACACCAGGATATAGAACCATTGCCCCCGTAAGACTTAGACAGCCATGACTACAGATGTTAGCCGCCATGCTATAACGTAATTCTTACCCCAACCAGAGATTGTATAGATAACCTTGTTACCAGTATCTGTCATAAGTACCTCGAAACAATAACGAAGTACCCCTACGAACTGCCGCTTTTCTTGGTATATATTTCATAGAAAACGCAGTTCCCAGGGACAACTAGACGTGCAAAAGCTCGTGCCAACTAATAGTATCCATAACCCCTCGTACGGACGAAGAATAATACACCATGTTTTTCCCCACTTTACCCACAGTCAAGCACACACCTATAGTTCACCTCCTTCTCCCCCCCCCCCAGCCCTACAGTCCACATAATTCTATCTTTTCCAGACTCATATACCACCCCATAGTTGCATTCCCCGGTAGCATTTGGCTAACGTATTCTACTGCCTTTTCAAACTTCCATATCAATTGTAGCCTAATGCCACCCCCACGCCCAGGGACCTTAGGGGCAAAATTTCCCTGTAGCCCTTGAACTCTCCCCCCCCTCTCATTAAGACACCCACGCTTCTCTACTCTTGTCCGACCTAGCCTCTCTCTCACACCTCTTGAAGATCCTTGATTTTTTCCGTTGCTAACGCTCTCCAACCTTTTATATATATACTCCTATCCAGCCTGCCTTCCCTTAGTAGGCCAGAACAACATTAGAACTTTACTAACCCCTTGCATGCCATCTATTCTCTAACAACCTATTCACAACCCTGCACCCAATGGTCGTCGGTGCGAGGCTAGCCGCCTCACCAGTAACTAACTTCTATTGCCATACTTCCAGATAAATGTGGCAGAGTTAGCAACCAGTCTCCACCACATCCAGCAAACCATACGATTAACAACCAACCGATTAAAACCAGCTAGCCAAGGCACCTTCGGTTTGGATATTAAGAAGACCCACATCTGTCTCATAAACAGAGGGTTATTACAAACACTGGTGATATGGCAAGCCCCTAGCCACAGACGCCGGACGACCATCCCAGAGAGAGAGCGCCCGGCTACCCCTTTTTTTACCCACCCGAGGAGGGAGACCCCCACCCCCGCGGAGGTATACCTGACCCCTGAACATTTTGACTTCCGGGTCATTGCCAGGTAGCCCAGAAATTCTTCCTATCAATGAACTAACCATGCATGTCTAACCCCCTTACTCACCTCTTTTTACCCACAATCATCCATTCACCTTTCTTGCATACTCGGATAAGCAAATTAGCACCTCGGCTATGCCATAGAATGAAGACTGAGCAATATAAGAGAGACGCCCCTATCACAGCTGTCCCAGCCCTCCCCGCAAAGTAGATCCAGTCTCCCTCCCATAAATACTTCCAGTATAGCCAAAATAGTACCTCTTACTAAGGCTCAGTTATATCACAATATGAAGGCTTCCTATAGCCATGTGTCACAACAGTAATCACCATCTTACCTAGTCCCCATATCTATTGAGAGCTCCAATAAGTCCATAAGACTCAAGATCCCTATGGCCTACAGGGTCCAGAACTGAGCCTATAAACCCAGCTCCCGCCCCCAGTAAAATCAGTTGAAAGATAGACACCAACCAGTGGTACCCACCTTGAAGTTGACCTCTAGCTCTGCCCTTGTGTTGTTCCGGAGTTGAGAGATTCCCGAGCCGGCAGACTCCGTGGCAGAAGTTAAATAGAAGATCTGTCCACGTACAAGTACCAACGTGCACCTTATAACCTTCACACAAATTAGTGGGTATATTAGTGGGCAGCACCGATCGCCAAGAGATCCGACTTGAGAACTTCCTACATTTGGACCACCTGGACGGCCGAGGAACCAGTCGTTAGCCCCCAACATCACCGGAAGCAAGATAACCAGGACCAGACCAACAAATACTATTCAAGATTCACTTTATTAGTACTAACGTGTTATAGTGCTAGTTCGACATTCACTTATTAACTTTTCTATGAAGTGGCTATAACTTTGCCCAGTGTAACTCATATTTAACCATTCCATTTGGGACGTACTAAGCGTATCAGTGTTCATTAATTAACAGGCGACATTGACTCTCGTAATTACCTTATTCAGATATTAAAACCCTAGTAATATCTAACGTTCGCCCACTGATTTGTGTTCTACGTATTTCTGCCATAAGAATATAAATCTTAGATCAGTACCCCCTTGAGGTTACTAGAATTTCCGTGTTCTAAAATATACGTGTGTCTAATTCTAACTGTGAGCCGCTACTTGGGCACCCGACCTACCAGTAAGAAATCTAATTAGTGAAAGTGAATACATAAGTACATTGAGGTCTTCCAGTATTATAAAACTTGCTAACTAAACCAGTGATCAGAAGAGTATACCTGAATGTTGGAAGTGAGAGACTAGGCTCCATCCAGATCCGCTAATGCTAGCAGTTCCCTTCTATTATTTGTTTTGTACGAGTATTACTATCTTTCTATGCTCTTTATTCATCTACTTAAATAAACGTGATCGTGTGTCGTGTTACCGTGTGTTTATTTTGTGTTCTCTATTCCTCATACCTTGTATTGTGTATGCAGCCTTATATACCAAGTCAGATAGAGCCCACATCACCCAAGTTAATCCTGTATAAATACAGGGCATAACATTGGCGGCAGCGGTGGTTCTTGATTCGGATAAAAGGTTGCATTACATTGCAAGTTTGGAACAGCCAGAACACGATAACATCATGGCGCACCGTTCTCACATTCCCATCCCACATTATGATGGAGAAACTTATGAGATCGAAACATTCATGGACATAGTGAAACCCGTACTTGACCTAGTTTATACCACGGATGCAGAAAAAATAGCCGTAACATTAACGCACCTGGGAAAAGCCGTTTCCCTGGTTGCCTATCAAGTGCACCCTGCTCTCATCTGGGACGAATTTCGCCCAATAGTGATAGAAGCCATTAAGCCTTCGTTGGGCGTTTTCATGGCCCACACCCGTATCCAAGACACTAAATTCGAAGGCGATCTAGATGCCACAGTGAATAAGATTGCCCAACACATAAAAGTTTCTTTCCCCACATTGACCAGAATCCAACAAGAACAGCAAATTCTGATCAACCTTGTGTCTATATTGCCCTCAGCAGTAAAAGACCATTTCCGTGTGCACGATTTCGTCGGATACCAAAAAGATCTCATCACGATCCGACGTATTTTGGCCGTGCGCACGGAAACACCCACCCAAATCGCTGCAATCAAGAGGTTTCCCACGTACACGCAGCAACCCGACCACCAAAACTCCAAGAATGCCTACCCAGCCTCATCCTTCCACAACAGACCCACCTACCCTTCCGGCAAGCCCCAACCCAGTAGACCCCGGTTCCAACCTACCCAGCCACGCAGAATCTTCAACCGGAACAGAAACTACAACACCTACCAAAGTAAAAACCCTACTTTAGTAATTATCAACCCCTATGATTTCCCTGCCTGTAATGCTCAGTGTGCTTTCCATCAAATTCGTGACTCTGCCAAACCTCGCCCCTTTACTCCT
The DNA here is from genome assembly GCA_032716605.1 of Paralithodes platypus. NCBI lineage: Eukaryota > Metazoa > Arthropoda > Malacostraca > Decapoda > Lithodidae > Paralithodes > Paralithodes platypus. Next base: position 42,128,343 of record CM064516.1, on the reverse strand, counting down.
CGCATTTCTGTAAATGAAGAGGAGTTGGGACAAGAGGAAGAGATGGAAGAAAGACACACTGGAGAAATAGCCCCTAACATGACCTCAGAGGATACTGAGGAAACCCTGGAGGAGGTAGATACCGATTCCCAGGATTTTTAAAGTACCCCCCGCCCAAGATGGCCTCGGCGGGGGACGCCATAACTGACCGCACTGCCCCCATTTATTACATGGCCAAAATCAAGGACATTCCTGTCCGCTTGTTAATCGACACGGGAGCTGCCAAGTCATGTTTGTTCAAGTCTTACTATGATCAACACCACCGACTATTTGGCCCCTTGTTAACCACCAAAGCAGAACTAATCTCAGGTGCTGATACTTACTTAAATCTCCTAGGAGACACTTTGCCACTATCAGTAACTACTTCTGCCCCCCATGCTCGTTGTTATCACACGTTCACAGTATTTTCCTCCCACTGTAAACATTACGATGGTTTCCTTGGACTTGACCTCCTTCAAAAACTCCAGGCCCAGGTCGACTGCGGCCAAAGGCTGATCTCATTCAAAAATAAATTCCAACCCAAAGCCTCTGACAAACCCATCACGCAGAAACCCATTCATAAGAAGAAAAAACACCTTCCCCCTCAACAAACCCTGAGTCAGGGTTACCAAGTTGCAGCTAGCACTAAGGTGACTCCTAAACCCTCCCCTTGCCTTGAGTTCCCTCAAAATCTCACCCCATTCAGTAACAAAATGCCTAAACAAACGAAAGAAAACAAGTCCAAGCAACTCCCTCTCGGTAATCCCCTCCATTCTCGTAATTCTGTCCCGGATAAATCCTCCCATGTTTTCAGGACAGACTCTGATATATATATAACCATAATTCTATCAAATGTTTATGTACACATGTTTCCAGGGAAAATGCCGACCAATGTACCCAACAATGTTTTCCCCATGCCCCCAGAAATGTTCAGCTATCCCACAACTAACAACAATTCCCTTGTGACAATTTTCCGTCAGTAGCTCCCTTTCCCCCCCACACAATTCACACCCCTAGAAAAATTCACAACCCCACACTTGACTCACCCTCTCATGACAAACAAACCCACCCGCCCCCCATCACCTTTAACCAGACCGTGACTGCCACCAAAAAAATTCCCCACATTCGTCCTGTTAACAACCCCAAATCAATACATCAGTCCTCCACCAACAACCCATGTTCTACACCTAACCCTTCCCCCACCAACCCTCCACAGTCCCTCCAACAAATCCCGTTTTCTAACCCCCTCACACCGCGCCCCACTGATCCTCCCACACGCGCCGTTAATCACGCGTGACCCCCACCAAAGTGACCTTGCCCCCCTTATAAGTACCAAGCACCTGCCCGCCAGTCAATCCCCTACCATCATTAGCCCAGCTGTAGTTCAGGATAAATGCCATCAAAAATGGGTGAACCTGCGACCCATACCCCAAACTCACATGATATTTTCCCCCACTACCACGTCCCCGAACCCCAATCGTTGCCTCTTACAACCCGCCATCATTTCCGCTCGCATCAACCACATTCTCGTGGCAAATATCTCAGAGGAATCCCTGACATTACCAAAAGGTCTCATTATAGGAGACCTCAAAACTTTCGATGACCTCCCCATAGATTTTAATGACACCCCTACCAGCCTCCAATTGCCCCCTCTCCCTGACACATTATCCGACCACCAAAAGAACGGCATGTACGACCTATTGCTAGAATTCAGTGACGTGTTTGCCCAACAACCCACCGAAATCGGACAGACAGATGTAGAACAACACATCATTAACACCACAGGCCCCCCCATACGACAACCATCCCGTAGAAAGAATCCCATACAACGTCAGGAAGAGGAACGCCAAGTCCAGGAAATGTTAGAGGCCGGTATTGCCACCCCGTCCATTAGTCCCTGGTCTTCCCCTGTTGTCCTAGTCAAAAAGAAAGATGGGACAACCAGTTTTTGCGTCGATTACAGGAGGTTGAATGACGTAACCATTAAAGACGCTACGCCCTTACCCCGAATAGACGATTCCCTGGACTCCCTACACGGTTCCAAATGGTTCACTACCCTCGACTTGCAAGCAGGGTATTGGCAAGTGCCTATCAAGGCCGAGGACCAAGAGAAAACAGCATTTTCCACTAGTGGTGGCCACGACTACGAATTTAACGTCCTACCTTTTGGCCTCTGTAACGGACCCGCCACTTTCTCCCGTTTGATGGAAGCGGTACTACATGGCCTCACCTGGGAAACCTGCCTAGCCTATCTGGACGATATTATTGTGTACTCACCAACCTGGGAAGAACACCTCCTCAGGTTGAGACAAGTCCTACAAAGAATCCGAGCCGCCGGGTTGAAATTAAAACCCTCAAAGTGCGAGATTGCCCGAAATAAGGTAGACTTCCTAGGCCACGTAATATCTGAACATGGTATTGCACCAGACCCAAAGAAACTGCAAGCCATACAAAACCAACCCCCACCCACCACCGTTAAAGGAGTACGTTCGTTTCTAGGTTTAGCCACATACTACAGACGTTTCGTCCCCCACTTTGCCACCATAGCCAGACCCCTCCACCAACTCACCCACAAAGACACCCCGTTCACCTGGACACCTGAAAGAGACCTCGCGTTTAACACTTTGAAACAAAAGCTAATCCAAGCCCCTATTGTCGCTTTCCCTGATTACCATAAACCGTTCCGTCTTTATACCGACGTATCTCTGTATGCCATTGGTGCAGTTTTAGCTCAAGTCAGAGACGGAGAGGAACATGTTATAGCGTATGCCAGCTCCACACTCAACCAAGCACAACAGAATTATGCAGCCACCAAGAGAGTGTGTTTAGGGATCATTTGGGCACTCAGCCACTTCCGGTCATTTGTATTGGGCGCAAAACTCGATATAATAACCGACCATCAATCTTTACAATGGCTGCGTAAGTGCGAAACCAACTCAGCCATTTTGGTACGTTGGAGGGAGACACTCGAGGACTACGACTTTACAATACAGTATCGTCCAGGCAAACTCCACACCAATGCAGACGCCCTGTCACGTTTGCCAGTACCAAAAGACCCCCCCACCAACCTAGCCACCTTACAAAACACTGAGTTGTTACCTACCCCCATCCCCCAACATAATGCCCCCTCAGCCCCCTCCCTAATTCAATCTTGGGAAGCAAGAATCAGACCCCCCTGGATACCGTTAAATGTCTTCAGGAAACTGACTCGCTGGGGAGATCAACTTGCCACAGACTCTGGTCACATAATCTTAGACCCCACCATTGCCCACGACTACATGATTGCCATCCACGAGGGAAACGGCATACACCTTGGACAAAAGAAGATGTTGAAGATCTTCACAGACCAATACTGGACCCCCAACCCCTCCAAAATTGCACAACGAGTGACAGAATCCTGCAAACCGTGTTTATTGGGGAAGGATAGATCACGCACCCCAGGCCCAGCTGGTACCTTGTCGGCTACCAAAACGTTCCAAGTCCTATCCCTCGACATCATGGGCCCATTTCCTCCTTACGCTGGCAAACGCTATATCGTCACATTTGTTGACGTCTATTCCAAATTTTTAATAGCCTGCCCAGCTAAAGACCACCACAGTCGCCACACTGCTTGCCACAGAAGTATTCCCTATATTCGGTCTGCCCCTTGCTCTTCTATCCGACAATGCCCCCGAGTTTAGTGGACACGTTTGGCAACAGTTCACCCAACAATGTGGTATTAAGATTAAACACTCATCCCCATACTGGCCTCAAGGAAATGCTATATGCGAACGCAGCCATCGCACTATCAACAATCAGTTACGGACAAAAATTATTGCTCTTAACACCTCAGACTGGCCATCACAACTAAAGATGATACAATGGGGCATGAACACCTGTCTCCGAGAAGACGGTATTTCCCCTCATGAACGTGTTTACGGCGTACCCCCCCTGTTACTGCCGTTCCACCACCACGCTCACCTCCCCTCCACCACCTCCACAATTGACCCATTGCAACATCTGCAAAACACCCTCCATACCGCCCAAACCTGTCAGGACACCAAAACTGATAACACCAATGACAAAAACCCTTTCGCCATTCATGACACCGTAATGGTAGCCAACCTCCCTATCACCAACAAGTTAGGCCCTCGCTATGTCGGGCCCTACACCATCACACAAGTCCCAAACGCCTATCAAGTCACCATCGATTATCACGGCGTGACTCGCACGTTCCGAACTAGATTCGTCCGAGCGTTTAAACCACTCCAACCACAAGACAATACCCCACCCCACACGTCTGAACCAGAATTAAACACCCCTACTAAACCGTCCACTCCAGCTATAAATATCCCCACACAAACCCCTAAGGACCTAAACCCTCCGACACCGAACAGACAGATCATTCCTCAACATACCCCCCAAACTAACCTCCACAAACCCCAAGCCCCCACTATCACACCCTCCTCCACCATGACACCTTCTTTCACTTCTGATAATCAAGTACCTCCCCCGCTTATCCAAGTACGAAAGCCTTCCCCCACAACCCCGACCACAACAGAAACTCTTCCATCTAGCCCTGACATACCTTCCCCAGGCACCACACTAAGAAAACCACACCCCCCACCCAAAACCAAGTACACACCCAAACACACCACACAATCTACCTCAGTAATCTCACGCTACAACCTACGCCCACGACAAAAACTTTTTAAAACCTCCAGGAAACACACCCTGCTAACCAAGTTCCGTAGGGCTGCCAGACCACTAACCTCCTCCTCTTCTTCTTCGTCGACTTCTCCTCCACAAAGGGAAAGAAGACGAATAATCACCAATAAACACCATAAACCCTCTAACTATATTCCAGAAGTAACAACCCCCACCCCCCCACGAAAACACATACCTTCCTCTTCAACCTCATTCCCTCTCAACCCCCACCTCATTACCCCAATGACCTGCTAGATCTACCCCCCCACCAAACAACCATAAAACCGCCTACTTCCACCACCAGCAAATCACCGATCTCACCAAAGGACACATCCCACACACGTCCCTACCCCCAACCCTCCAACTTAAATCCCCCCCCGCATCTGCCCCTTTCCCCTCCACTATCCCCGCAACATCCCCCCACACATCAACCAACCCCCCCCTAAAAAATCCCCCCACCAGGTCACCCCCAGAGAACCCCCACCAAACCCTCTTCCATTTCGCCTACCACCCTCACCCAACATAATCCCCCACATGCATCTACCTCTCAAATAAACCCCGACCTCGCCCCAGTAGATGCCCTTCACCTGTAAAACGTTCTTCCCCTCAATATAAAACATCATCGAGCGACTCAAGTCCCACGACAAACATCTACCTTCCCACCAGGACCGCCAGAGGTAGAATAATCAACAGACCCATCAGATTTACAGACAGCGATACAAAAATAGCACCCCGTTCTGACACTAAGGATCCAAGCCACACAACACACACACCCCCTCCTTCCCACACACCTCCTTCACCCACCTTACCTAAACCGATCTTGCGCATTGCCTCACTATATTTTCCCAGCCTACAACACCGCCCAAGAAAACCCCCAAAAACCCAGACTCATATTCCCCCTTCATCCCCAGCTCTGTTGTCACGCGTGAATCCCCCTTCGGTTAGTAACCCATTCACCACACTAAAGAGACCTCCTGTCAGTCCCACACACCTCACTCCGACCCCCACGGGGGAAAGCTACAAACCATTCATACGGAAGGTTAAAGTAAAAAAACCCACTGGACACTTAGCCCGTATACAACGCCCACATCAAGCCCGGGCAACCGCCCGCCACAACACAGAGGACACATTTTTACAGGTATACATTGACCTGCAAAAGAAACCTGACCGTCGCTCTCTTGCTTGGTGGAACCTTCTAAATACCCTCAAAATGACCCACCATGACTATGCTTCTTTTTACTTCACCCTTGAGGCTCGAGGGCGAGCCTATAATGAAGGAGAGGGAAGTAAAATGCCCCAGAACGAGAAGCCCACCACAGAAGCCACGAGCGAACACCACACAGAAACACCCGAAAGAAAGGTCCACAGAACGAAAGGACCAGCTGACCGAGCCAGCCAATTCAGACAGGCCCAAGCCCGCAGGGCTAAGCAGCTCCAAGCCGCACCTACCTACCCCTTCTAAACTGACCATTTTTCCACACCTCACATACACTACCCCCTCGTGTCCTACACTTCTACCTACATGATGATGAACAGGAATATACATTCATATTAAAAACACCCATGCTCTGTCCCTAGGTTTAAGATATTAATATTAACATACCCTAACATACCTTGTCTTGCCAGACTCAGTTTCTGAAGACCCATCGCCCCCATAAAATCTATGTATTCAATCCTTAGGTTAAGTATTAATATTAACATTCCCTAACATCTTGTCTTGCCAGACTAAGTTTCTGAAGACCCATCGCCCCATAAATCTATGTATTCAATCCTTAGGTTAAGTATCTTTATCCGCCATTGTGTTCACCTTTTTCCATTTACTTTTCCACAATTGTCATACGTCTTCCACTTACCTCCTTCGTATCCACAGTCCACACTACGCCAATTTGCTTCGTGTCCTACACCTCTTACCCGCCCGATTCTACCTACATGATGATGAACAGGAATATACATTCATATTAAAAACACCCATGCCCTGTTCCTAGGTTGAGCCAATGCTAACAAATCAGACAGCCATATATCTATGTATGTTCTTACATCCGAGAAGTAGATGTTAAAAAACCACATGTCCAAACTCATAAGAAATTAAGATACCCACGGGTACACCAGGATATAGAACCATTGCCCCCGTAAGACTTAGACAGCCATGACTACAGATGTTAGCCGCCATGCTATAACGTAATTCTTACCCCAACCAGAGATTGTATAGATAACCTTGTTACCAGTATCTGTCATAAGTACCTCGAAACAATAACGAAGTACCCCTACGAACTGCCGCTTTTCTTGGTATATATTTCATAGAAAACGCAGTTCCCAGGGACAACTAGACGTGCAAAAGCTCGTGCCAACTAATAGTATCCATAACCCCTCGTACTGACGAAGAATAATACACCATGTTTTTCCCAACTTTACCCACAGTCAAGCAGACACCTACAGTTCACCTCCTTCTCCCCCCCCCCCCCCCCAGTCCACATAATTCTATCTTTTCCAGACTCATATACCACCCCATAGTTGCATTCCCCGGTAGCATTTGGCTAACGTACTTTCACTGCCTTTTCAAACTCCAATATCAACTGCAGCCTAATGCCACCCCCATGCCCAGAGACCTTAGGGTCAAATTTCCCTATAGCCCCCCTGAACTCCTCCCCTCTCATTAAAATACCCCGCACTTCTCGACTCTTGTCCGACCTAGCCTCTCTCTCATACCTCTTGAAGATCCTGGATTTTTCCGTTGCTAACGCTCTCCAACCTTTTATATATATACTACTATCCAGCCTGCCTTCCCTTAGTAGGCCAGAACAACATTAGAACTTTACTAACCCCTTGCATGCCATCTATTCTCTTACAACCTATTCACAACCCTGCACCCAATGGTCGTCGGTGCGAGGCTAGCCGCCTCACCAGTAACTAACTTCTATTGCCATACTTCCAGATAAATGTGGCAGAGTTAGCAACCAGTCTCCACCACATCCAGCAAACCATACGATTAACAACCAACCGATTAAAACCAGCTAGCCAAGGCACCTTCGGTTTGGATATTAAGAAGACCCACATCTGTCTCATAAACAGAGGGTTATTACAAACACTGGTGATATGGAAAGCCCCTAGCCACAGCCGCCGGACGACCATCCCAGAGAGAGAGTGCCCGGCTACCCCTTTTTTTAACCACCCGAGGAGGGAGACCCCCACCCCCGCGGAGGTATACCTGACCCCTGTTTTGACTTCCGGGTCATTGCCAGGTAGCCCAGAAATTCTTCCTATCAATGAACTAACCATGCATGTCTAACCCCCTTACTCACCTCTTTTTACCCACAATCATCCATTCACCTTTCTTGCATACTCGGATAAGCAAATTAGCACCTCAGCTATGCCATAGAATGAAGACTGAGCAATATAAGAGAGACGCCCCTATCACAGCTGTCCCAGCCCTCCCCGCAAAGTAGATCCAGTCTCCCTCCCATAAATACTTCCAGTATAGCCAAATAGTACCTCTTACTAAGGCTCAGTTATATCACAATATGAAGGCTTCCTATAGCCATGTGTCACAACAGTAATCACCATCTTACCTAGTCCCCATATCTATTGAGAGCTCCAATAAGTCCATAAGACTCAAGATCCCTATGGCCTACAGGGTCCAGAACCGAGCCTATAAACCCAGCTCCCGCCCCCAGTAAAATCAGTTGAAAGATAGACACCAACCAGTGGTACCCACCCTGAAGTTGACCTCTAGCTCTGCCCTTGTGTTGTTCCGGAGTTGAGAGATTCCCGAGCCGGCAGACTCCGTGGCAGAAGTTAAATAGAAGATCTGTCCACGTACAAGTACCAACGTGCACCTTATAACCTTCACACAAATTAGTGGGTATATAAGTGTGTAGCCAGCACCGATCGCCAAGAGATCCGACTTGAGAACTTCCTACATTTGGACCACCTGGACGGCCGAGGAACCAGTCGTTAGCCCCCAACATCACCGGAAGCAAGATAACCAGGACCAGACCAACAAATACTATTCAAGATTCACTTTATTAGTACTAACGTGTTATAGTGCTAGTTCGACATTCACTTATTAACTTTTCTATGAAGTGGCTATAACTTTGCCCAGTGTAACTCATATTTAACCATTCCATTTGGGACGTACTAAGCGTATCAGTATTAATTAATTAACAGGCGACATTGACTCTCGTAATTACCTTATTCAGATATTAAAACCCTAGTAATATCTAACGTTCGCCCACTGATTTGTGTTCTACGTATTTCTGCCATAAGAATATAAATCTTAGATCAGTACCCCCTTGAGGTTACTAGAATTTCCGTGTTCTAAAATATATGTGTGTCTAATTCTAACTGTGAGCCGCTACTTGGGCACCCGACCTACCAGTAAGAAATCTAATTAGTGAAAGTGAATACATAAGTACATTGAGGTCTTCCAGTATTATAAAACTTGCTAACTAAACCAGTGATCAGAAGAGTATACCTGAACGTTGGAAGTGGGAGACTAGGCTCCATCCAGATCCGCTAATGCTAGCAGTTCCCTTCTATTATTTGTTTTGTACGAGTATTACTATCTTTCTATGCTCTTTATTCATCTACTTAAATAAACGTGATCGTGTGTCGTGTTACCGTGTGTTTATTTTGTGTTCTCTATTCCTCATACCTTGTATTGTGCATGCAGCCTTATATACCCAGTAAGATAGTGCCCACATCACCCAAGTTAATCCTGTAGAAAAACAGGGCATAACACTATCCTTAGTTGGAATTATGCAAGGCTGGTACATGTCATATTTGTAACATACTATGTGGTACCAACTCTGTAAATTGCTAACTGAATAAATATTATTATTATTACCTCGTATCTCTCTCTCCATGACGAGTATATATATATGTACCCCCGTGCTCAGTTGCCCCCTTGCCTTGTTCTTCTAGTAACTAAGTGTATATATAATATTAACCGGAGTATGCGACCAGTATTGATACGACATAGCGGCACTGTTCTTGTGTCGTATTGTGCGACGTGCATACCAAACCGTTTTTCATCATCTTATTAGGACGACGTCTATAATGCCGTCGTTTATGCATCTATTCACTCTTTACGGTAACTATCTGTTATCCACGATGTTTTCTCTTTTCCACTTAACTCCGCATGTTACACGACTCTTAAACAAACCCAGTCTTCTTTAATACAAACCACATGACTTTCCTCCTGGACATTCTTGATGTAGCCTACCAACTAAGTATGTATTTAATTAGATAACCACCTTGTGAGTTATAGTAATTTAATTTTGTGTAGGTGCGAAGGCAATCTCAGGATACCTTCGTTTTCCAGTCCACAACGAATCCGATCATGATTATGTCAGCCCTATAATTAATTATGACCCCCCTCCGTCCTCTGACCTAACCTCTAACCCGCAATACTAACCCTCTGCCAGTTATTGTATTGATTCATATCTGTTGATTTATATATGTTTAATTATGATCAATCTGCATACGATCATCTCAAGAGGAATGCAGGAAAGCTACCTAGTATCTCTCTCCATTACGAGAATAGATATATGCAGCCCCCCTGCTCAGTTACAACACCCACATACCAACCCCATGCTCAGCTGTTCCTTTCTTTTGTAGTAACTAAGTATATAGAGATGTACCCCCGTGCTCAGTTGCCCCTTGTCTTGTTCTTCTAGTAACTAAGTATATATATAATATTAACCGGAGTATGCCCACCGATATTGATACGACACTGTCCTAGTGTCGTATTGTGCCACGTGCATACCAACCCGGTTTCATCATCTTATTAGGACGACGGCTATAATGTCGTCATTTATGCATGTATTCAATCCTTAGGTTAATTTTCTTTTATCCGCCATTGTGTCCTCTCTTCCATTTACTTTTCCACAATTGTTATACGTCTTCCAATCACCTCCTCCTTATCCACAATCCACATTACTCTGTTTTGCTTAGTGACCCCATGCTCAGTACGTGGTAACCTGTTTTTGGGTCATCCTGTCCTTTCACACCCCGCTGCACACACCACCCTACCTGTTCGATCGTAGGGAAATGCCACCCCTATGTCCAGCGCATTAAGGGTCACTACCCTAGGTCACGAGCAGCGCGGCGCCTAGCCTCAAACCACCCCCTTTACAATTCACAACCCTCCCCCTGTAAAGACGCCATAAGAACGTTATAACATGCCGACTCAGTTCGTTCACTAACCTCAATACTGTAAATGGAAGGTAAGGACCTATCCTTGTACCCCCTTTAACTATCCTCTAACTCCCTAGCCCCACTCACAACCTGAACCAGAACAATAGCCGGCGCGAGGCTAGGACGACCCCCTCTCGTCCCCCCTTAAAAATGTAAATTTCCCCATGACTTGCATTTTCACAAAACCACTATTCTTAACACCCACGAGTGATCCTCGTACATGAAAACTAGATGTAGTGATCAACCCTAACTAGGAAGATACCTCCTGACAACCTGAACTCATATCTCAACCCAATTAACGTAAGAACTCTCGATAACCATATTCAGGGAGCGGCCTGCCCCCCCCGACCCCACGGGGACCCCACCGACCCCCGCGGAGAATTACCCTGACCCGCGCAAGCCAGCAAATTCTTGCCAGACAACAGGTGAGTTTCCAACAGGTTATGACCTACAAATCTAAATACCTATCCAAATACCATCCTATCCCATCCTTAACCAAAACCAAAATCTTCCTTATCCCATCCTAGATTACGAATAGCATGTCAGCTAGACCAGAGAAGGATACTTAGGTGAATTGATGAATAATACCTCCCAGCCTAGTCACGTAGGGCGCCAACAAAGTAGTACTGTACGTAAAAAACCTTCACCAAATCCACCTAAACAACTCTACTAGTACCTCATACTAGAGTTAAGATATCCACAATAATAAATCAGATAACAAGTTACTTACCGCCACATTAAAGACCCCTCTCCCTAACCCCCTAAGTTCACCAGAATAAATTAACTACTTCATAGCATTGACATCCAATACTTCTAGAATATTCCTGAAGCTTCCTTGACCTGCCTATAAATAAGACAGAGACAACAGTCGGGCAGTTGAATATTAGAGCCCAAAAGCAACGGCTGGCCACACTGCGTTGGCGTCTAGTTTTCCCTCCCCCCCCTCAAGACAAAATTAATGCCATTGTTGGAAATTTTGGAGTAGTCGAGACTCAAGACGTTGTTGTAGCTGAGCCTACTGTGACTAAGTTAACAGAATTTACTATGACGGATCTGAATACAGTTAAATCCATAGTTACGAAAGCAAAACTTACCCATTGTAGTAATGATCCTATACCGATACGTGAAATAGTGCACAGTAAAAATTTTAACAGTTTTCTGGACATATATGTTGACATAATAAACTGTAGCATTGCAAATAATGTATTTCCATCGTCTGAAAAGAATGCGATTGTGAAGCCTATTATTAAAGGGAGCCTTGATTCTCAATGCTTGAGCTCTTTTAGGCCTGTTTCCAATTTAACATTTCTATCAAAAATTACTGAAAATGTAATTCTGGGTCAGTTATGGGATCACTTGAGTTTAGTGAAGGCTCTCCCAGACAACCAGTCCGCATATAGAAGACTTTACTCTACGGAAACCACGATGTGCTCTGTGATTAATGATTTAGTCGTGCAAATGGACAATGCGAAGTGTGGAATCTTAATTTTGTTGGACTTGAGTGCTGCGTTCGATACAGTGGTGCATAGCTTACTAATAGAAGACTGTAAAGCTATTGGTATTGATGGTAATGCGCTGGAATACCTTCAAAGTTACCTTACTAACAGAATTTATTGTGTGCAAATAAGTAATAAATTCTCAGAGATGAAGCATCTAGAGAGGGGCGTCCCTCAAGGGAGTGTTCTTGGACCAATTCTATTCTGTATATATACAATTGCACTATCTAGCATATTAATGAAACATGGAGTGAAATTCAAGCTGTTTGCGGATAACACCCAATTCTATCTGGCACTAAGTGATGTGGTGAATGTTGAGGAGAAGATTAGTGGTTTACTAAAAGACATTGGGAAGTGGATGGAGTCAAAGCAACTGAAATTAAATGAAAATAAAACTGAATGCCTATTAGTAGGCAGATGGGTGAACCTTGAGAGACTGGGCGTGCAAAGCCTCAATATCAATGATAGTGTGATGACTGTGAGTAGTGTGGTGAAGGATTTGGGAGTCTTGGTTGATAGTGAACTGTCATTTAAAAACCAGATTAATCAAACAGTGCGAATCTCTGCCTATCATCTGAGGAATATTGCTTTTGTGAGAAAATATCTGGATATTAATACAACCAAAATGTTGATCCACAATCATGTAATTAGTAAATTAGACTATTGTAATTCTCTATATTATCGACTACCAAATTACTTGCTACGAAAACTACAACTTATAATGAATAGAGCAGCAAGATTAATAAAGAGTTTACCATTCCGTGCGAGTATAACGCCGGCATTAATTGACCTGCATTGGCTGCCGGTGAAAGCAAGGATCATATTCAAACTGTGTGTTATAGTGTATCAAGCTTTGAACTTTGGAAAGCCGGAATATGTGCGAGACTTATTGGAAGACTTCAATGTTGGCACTGATATGATGCTGAGACATGGCAACGTGCTGCATCAATTGATTGAGCCACGGTGCAATCATGAATTTGGATTTAGGGCCTTCGAAAAGAGTGCACCGAGACTTTATAATAATCTACCAGTTAATGTGAAAAGGTGTGCGAACATAAAGGCCTTTAAAAAGTCACTAAAAACACATTTGTTCAGGGAGTGTTATGACTTAGAAGATGGCACTGTGAGACAAGACTACAAGTGCTAGATGGTTTAAAGGGCAGCTGCGACGAGCGTCACATCTAGTGACGGAGCGCGGCTGAGAAACTCCACACCAAGTAACAAGTAAGTAAGTAAGATTCACGATAATTCGGCGTTCCGTAATCTGTGCAACTCGGTGAGGAAGTGAATTAACCCTTTACGAATGTTTTATTGCGATCGGGACTACCGGCAGTAATATTATATTGGTAGACAACAAATTCACAAATTATTTATTGTTTCATTTACTTCTGGTAGTGCACCATCCGCTACTGGAGTTACGAACGATCATAACTCATAACTGATCTAAGGCAGAAAGATCTTGTTATGTTAGAAGGGATTATGCGAGAAACTCTTGAGTGAGGACTCTGCAAGAATAACTCCTTGGCAACAATCGACTGTCTTACCCCATCAGCATTTGTTGCCAAAAAAGGTGCAAAACCGCCCGCAAGAAGCCCATCTGCAAAACCTTCTCTACACTACCGGACAGCTTGGACGGCCCCAGAGCTACTGTAAACCCCCAACATCACTAACGCAAGATAACCAGGAAACTCTATCACAGTGTTACTTCACAAAGTACCAGTGTTACGGTGCTATTAACTATCAACCATCCAGTGTATTCGATTGTGTCTCAACTTTCTCTGATGTTAGGAAACAAGTGATTATTATGCTAGTACACATTAATATATATCAGTGAAATTTAGCTTAGGCGAACTGACTCCCGTAATTATTCTTGCCATCAGGTTTTAACCTGATTCGGTCGGAAGTATCACCTAGACAAGTGAACATCCTAGACCAGTGCAACTAGTTACAGTTATCCCTTTACGTTAATTCTTGGGCAATAACCACATTACTTATACTTTCATCCTTGATTAAGAGTCATATTACCAGAGAGAGTTAACAAAGCGAAATACCTAACCTGTGTGATTCATGTACCCTACGTATCATAAAGCAATGTGATCAGAAGAATAATGCCTGAACGTTGGAAGTGGGAAGTATGTCTCTATCCAAATCCGCGATAAGTGCTGGGAGATTGTAATAAGTCCAATAACCTACCTGAGTGCTCCAACATCTATTGTTCGTGTGAATTCTATTACGTACCTTCTACCTGAGTGTTATTTAAAATAAAGCTGTATTACAAACCATTTCTCCGAGATTATCTATGTCCTCTGTTGATTCTCTTTATGTATTTTGCAAGAAATCCAATAACCCAGTCTTGCAGAACTCACCTATACCAAGTTAATCCTGTATAAAATCAGGGCATAACAAGTCATTTGACTGTTTTTAGCGCATAAAGAAGGTAGGCTATTATAACACTTAAGTAATGTAATATAAAGTTTATTTCAAAATAGCCTAGAGGGGAGGGGCTAGAGAGGCTGGTCAACACATTTAAACTTCCCGCCTCAGGAGCCCCTCCCCCACCATCACATTTACAAAATTCCCTGAACATGTAGGCTACTTTAAATGAAGTAGATGCCTTATATTTCATGCAATTAAGTGTTATAATATCTTTTAGAGGCGCTTAAACAGTCAACTGTCATTTAATTTTATAATAGAATAAGTTGACTGTTCGTTTGGGCATCAGTTGACTTGGGTACAGATGCTTTTTTCGGTTAAAGGTGAATTCCAGGGATGAAACCTATTCAAACTACAATATCCATTGGGATCTGCTTGGTTTTAGGTATAGCCTATGATACTGAAGAACTTTCATCAATTTGTTTTAACAACATAGAAATATAGCTTATCTAAGTTATTTAATGTGGCGCGAACTGGCGTGTTTACCATGACGTAACTTTGGCCAATGGCGGGAATTATCGACATGGGATATCGATGGATGAAATGGGGTGTTTTTTTTTTTATTTGAGAAACTTACAATTTGTGTTATGCCCTGATTTTATACAGGTTTAACTTGGTATAGGTGAGTTCTGCAAGACTGGGCTATTGGATTTATTGCAAATTACATAAATGGAATCAACAGAGGACATAGAAAAGCTCGGATAAATGGTTTGTAATACAGCTTTATTTTAATAACACACTCGGGTATATGGTCTGTAATAGGATTCGCACGAACAATAGATGTTGGAGCGCGGGGGTAGGTTCATTTTAGTGGCCTTTGTATCATCTCTTAGCACTGCTCGCGGATTTGAATAGAGTTCTTTCGCTTCCCACTTCCAACGTTCAGGAATTATTCTTCTGATCACATTACTCAACGATACGTAGATTACTTAAATCACAAGGCTAGGCATCTCGTTATCTTGAGATGGTGTGTTGGGGGCTAACAGCGACTCTTTTGCCGTCCAAGTTGTCCGGGAGTGTAGAGAAGTGTACAGTTGAGCTAATTTGTCTAGCCGTTGGTGGCACGTCGTTATGGGTCTCCTACTGAAAGCCTTAAATGCCTCTGTCATCGGCGTAGCCAGAGAAAACAGTGGATCGAATTAACGTAAGACAGTCGGGAGAACGACTTTTCTTACTATTGTGGCCTTATGGGAGGTTCAGACGTGCGAGCGGCTTTTCACCTTTCGGTCAAACAGACAATTATTATTAAAATAGGGATTCGCACCAAGCCTAAAAAGACTATGTGGCACCAAAAGAAACTTCGTGGAAAAAAAAAAAAAAAAAAAAACACCGGAGGTGTTGTGGGGCTGGGCGCAATACAGAGTAGAGGAGAAGAAGACTAGGAAACACTAATTAAAGAAGCTGAAGGAGACGGGTATGGAGGAGAAACCGCATAAGATGTGGGAGGGAGAAAGTGGGGGACTCTCCAAGCATATCGGCTAAGACAAGGGGGCGATTAAGGGAGGATATGAAGGGGAATGCCTGCCGTCGGGCATTGGAGAAACGCAGACAGTCGATCAGGAGATGCTGGACAGACACAGGAATATGGCAGCAAGGACAGAGCGTGGGGACATCACAGGACATCAAATGACCATGCGTGAGCCTGGTGTGGCCGAGCCGAAGACGGGCTAGAGCGGTCTCCCATCGACGATTGCGATGAGAGGAAGACTTCCAAGGTAGGACGGAAGGTTTGACAGAACGCAGTTTGACATCAGACACCCTCATGGAGGTCCATTCGTCCTGCCAGCGCTGACGTAGTAATTGAGTAACACGCGGGAAGTAATCAGATGCAGGAATACGTCGTGGCACGAGGCGGTGAGAGGTAATAGCAGAGCGGGCGAAAAAATCAACCCGCTCATTGCCAGGCACTCCAACATGACTCGGGACCCAACAGAAAGACAGGGACTTCAATTTAGTAGCGATGCGGAACAACCATTCTTGAATCTCCAGCACTAAGGGGTTAACAGCGGGAAGAGACTGAATACTCTGAAGAGCACTAAGGGAGTCACTAAAAATTACAAAGGTATGCAGGTGTGAACAAAAAATAGTACGTAGGGCAAATAAAATAGCAAATAACTCAGCCGTAAAGACACTAGCACATGATTGGATGTGACGTTGGAAGGTCCGGTCCGGGAACACAACCGCAAACCCTGTACCGGCGGAGGTCTTGGAACCATCAGTGTACACTGGAACGGCTGAAGAGTGGCGTAGCATATGTTCCGCAAACTGAGCATAAAGCAACTGTGGGGTTGAAGAGGCCTTAGAGGGGGGGAGGGCAGCTGTACAAAGGGTAGGGCGAGGGAGTAGCCATGGGGGGAACTCTGACTGTCGGAGGGGTAGCACCGATGGAATGGGAAAAGAGAAGGAGGCTAGTAAAGCAGAGACCCGACCGGGGAACGAAGTAGCAGACACTGATGGGGCTAAGCCGGAAGCTGTGGGAGGAAAACCAGCCGAACTGTGTTGCAGAAGGCGAAGATGACATCGAAGGGTCAGTTTATCCCGCCTGGATGATAGCGGTGGGACACCTGATTCAGCATAAAGGCTAATAACCGGAGTAGAGCGAAAAGCCCCTAGCGACAAGCGCAGACCGTGATGGTGAAGGGAGTCTAGGCGCTTAAGGTTTGTACGCGCAGCGGAGGCATATACCTGGCAGCCATAATCGATCTTGGAGAGAATAAGCGTTGTATGGAGGCGCAGAAGAGTCGCCCGGTCCGCACCCCAAGACAAGTGGCTAAGGGTTTGTAAGAGTTGAAGCCGTCGGGTGATGGAGGTCAGTAACGAAGTAATGTGCGGGTACCATGTCAACCGAGTATCGAAAATGAGACCTAAGAATGGAGCTGAGGACCTGTAAGGCAGAGGGCGGTTATACAACGTAAGAACAGGATGCGGGACTGTATGGCGTTTTGTGAAGATGACGGCACAAGATTCCGAGGGCGAAAACCGAAAACCATGGGCCGTAGCCCACTGCGCAGCTGCATCAATGGCCTTCTGCATGAGATTTTGTAGGGCAGCGATATCCAAACCCACAGCGTAAATAGCGAAGTCGTCCACATACAAAGAAGCACGGACACCAAGAGGGAGAGAAGAAATAATACCATTAATAGCTAGGATAAAAAGGATGGTACTAAGAACACAACCCTGTGGGACACCGTCGTGTTGGGGGTATGTTCGTGAGAATGTATTCTGAAGCCTGACTCGGAAAGTACGATCACGGAGAAAGTTCTTCAAGAATACCACCATGTTGCCAGACACACCAGAACGTAAAAGGGTATGAAGGATGTTGTATTTCCAGGCAGTATCATACGCTTTTTCAAGATCGAAGAATACAGCTAAAACCGACTTAGTGTCCGAAAAGGCATCGCGGATAGAAGTCGCCAATCTCAATAATGGGTCCAAAGTACTACGGCCCTTGCAAAAGCCATATTGAAAAGGTGACAGGATGCCTCTTGATTCCAGGAGCCACATTAAGCGGGAGTGAACCATGCGTTCTAATAATTTGCCTACACAACTGACCAGGGCAATGGGACGGTAATCTGCTGGTGCATGGCCCGACTTACCCGGCTTAAGGAATGGGAGAAGGATGGCATGTCTCCACTCAGCCGGAAAAAAGCCTGTGGACCACAGACGGTTGTAGATGGATAAGAGAAAGCCAAGCGCAGGTGGAGATAAGTGCTTCAGCATCAAGTAATGGACACCGTCAGGGCCTTCACATGTATCCTTACAGGCTCCCAGGCTAGACTCAAGCTCAGCCCGGGAGAAGGGGGCATTGAAAAACTGATCAGATGATAAGGCGAAGTCAAGTCGCTTAAGTTCAGAACGGCGTTTATGCATCTGGAAGGAGGGCGGGAGATGGGAGCCAGTGCTAACATCACTGAAATGTTGTCCCAAAATATTGGCCACCAGAGATGGATCGCCCACAATGCCAGTGTTGGTATGGAGGACTGGGGCCGGCGTAGGCGCATGTTTCCCTGCAATCTTCCTGACGCGAGCCCAGACTTGCGGAACAGGTGTATCCGCGTTGATAGTAGAGGCATACGACATCCAGCTAGATTTTTTTGCAGAGCGGATTGTACGACGGAAGACGGCATTAGCCTGTTTGAAAAGAGTATACGCATCCCGCTCATATGGAGAGCCTTTTTTCCGACGGAAACTCTTCCACTTGGCTCTTTTATTGCGTAAAGCCGAAGTGCACTGAGCAGTCCACCACGGTACACACTTAGAAGACATACTCCGAGTGGTGCGTGGAATACAAGTATAGGCAGCATGGAGCACAAACATCAGGAAACTGGTAAGCATGGCACCAGGGTCCGGGAAAGCAGGGGTCGGATTAGGCGGAACGGCAAGATCAGCGAAAGATGACCAGTCGGCACGATCGAAACACCAACGGGGAGGGCGCGGCACTGGGGAGTAAGACGTAGGGGAGAGGACAATCGGGAAGTGGTCAGTCGCACAGTAATCATTAAAGACCTTCCAAGTAAAATCCAAGGATAGTGTAGGGGAACACAGAGACAAGTCAATACATGAGAAGGTACGGGTGCCGCTATCAAAATGCGTAGAAGAACCAGTGTTTAAAATAAATAAATTGTGTGTACGAATCAGAGCCTCAAGGGAACGACCTCGTGTATTAACGGTAGAGTCACCCCACAGGGAATGCCTGCAATTAAAATCCCCTAAAAGGAGGAAAGGTGGAGGTAATAGAGAAAGGATTCTGTTTAATTCTGGAACATCGATCGGGATCGAGGGGGAAAGGTATATGGAAACTACTGTAAGCCAGCGTGAAAGGAACACTCTGGCAAGCGTGCATTTAAGAGAGGTACGGATAGTTAACGGAGACACTGGGACATCATGATGTACGAGGAGGCAAGTAGCATACTGGGATCGGGGAGAACTTATATAGGAGTAAAAAGGTATTGGGGAGGGGGCATTAGATAAACGCGATTCTTGTAAACTAATAACAAGTGGGCTAAACCTAGAGATAAGGTAACGAAGATCAACACGATGTGCTGCAAAACTACGAATGTTCCATTGTAAAATGGACATTAAAAAGACAAAAAAGAATAAAAAGAAGACGCGTACAAGAGGGAAGAAAAGACGTACACTATATACAACATATTTACAAAATACAGTTAACACCGTGGGTGGAAAATATAGCCAAGAGAGGCTAACGATGGGAAATAATAGCAGGAATTGGAGAAGACGTTGAAGGGGAAGACCGGAAACCGGGGGGCATAGGGAGGTCTAACAGAGAAAGAGGAGAGGAAGGAGGAGGGCCGGAAGAGGGAGGAAGGACGGACGGCGGGTGGGAAGAGAAGGAGGGGGTAAGGGCAGGAGAAGGAAGAGGAGGAGGGTCAGGAAGAGGAAGAGGAGGAGGGCCCGGAGGAAGGCCAGAAGGGGGAGTGGAGGAAGAGGACGGGGCAGGGGAAGGCGGGAGAGGGGTAGGGGGGAGAGAAGAGGGGGTAGGATGAACTTCGGCATGAACAGTTGAAGGTGGTGGGTGGGAAGAACGGATAAATTCATCAATCTTAGGTAGGGTTTCGTAGGAGAAATCTAGGGATGCAGTGACGGGAGGAGGAGGAGACTGGACGGAGAGAGGAGAAAGGGAAACAGAAGGAGAAGGAGGCGACTTCTTCTTCTTCTCGCAGGGACTTGAGCTCCGCACATCACGGAGACCACCCTTACGTTTAAAAGAGGAAGCGGGCGAGGAAGAACGGAGCACAGGAGCCCATTTGGTAGAGGAGAAGGGAAGTTTAGAGCGAGTAGGAGATTTGGGGCGACTAGAAGAGGAAGATGACGGAGAACGGGGGGACGGGGGGGGAGGCTTGGAACAGTGAGAGCGTTGAGGGAGACTAGAAGAGGAGGAACAAGGAAGAGAGCAAGATGAAGGGGCAGAAGTAGGAGAAGGACTGAGAACAGAGAAAGTGTTAGACAAAGGCACAGAAAAGGAAGAGACGGAAGGACGAACGGAGGAGACAGAAGAGGAGGAAGGAGAAAATCCGGGAGAAGCACCGGTAGAAGGAAGGGAGGCAGATGACGAAACTGGTGCGACCGGGGGGACGGAGGGAGCGGAGGCGGTGGAAGGAACCGAGGAACCAGAAAAAGGGCGGGGAGGCGGAACAGGGAGGCGAAGAAGAGGAGGGAGGAGACAGAGTCTTGGAAAATGACTGAGGGGTGAAGCCCAAGCGACGAGCCTCTTGGCGTGCTGCGGTGAGCGTAAGGCCGTGTCTCGCTTTGAGGACAGCAACCTCAGACTTGAACAGATGAACGGGGCAAATCTTAGAGTCGGCCGAATGAGACCCGCGGCAATTAAGGCAGAACTGGGACGTTGACTGACATTCACCAACGGCATGTCCGGACTGCGCACAGCGCGGGCAGAGTGGACTCTCAGCAGCTGTACGGCAGAACTTCGCCGGGTGGCCGAAACACCAGCAGCTGCGACACTGGAGTGGACGGGGAAGAGACGCAGTCACGGGGAGGCGAGTACCACCGACAATAACATGGGCAGGAAGGGAAAGTCCATCAAAAGAGATCTTGGCAATGTTAGCGGGATGGCGGCGAAGGTCGCGAGGAGGGATAGTGTAGCATACCACACTAACCACCTTGTGGTCTTGAGCGACAACGATGTCCTTGACGAGGTCGGCGCAATCCGCGAATGGACGACCCCCGAGATGGATGGAAGCGGGGATCAGGACAGTCCCTGTACAGGAGTTGAGTCGTTGATCTTTTTGAGCCGGGATAGGGGTGCCAGAACAATCGACGAAAGAGGACATAGCAGTAGCCTGAAGTTCGTTTTGGACGGTAACAAGACGGGAGGTATCATGGCGGGAGTGGAAGGTGACGTCCTTTCCCACCTGTTGAAGGAGACGCAGGTGGAAGAGGAGGTCATCACCGGCTAGAGGCGCAGAAGCAGGGATGGAGAAAAACTTAGTAAAGGAAGGAGGTGCAAAGAGAGAGGACAGAGGGAGGACCGAGGAGCGAGGACGAGAAGAGGACGAAACTGGAGAAGAAGAGGAAAGAGAACGAGGGAGGGAGGGCAGAAAAGGGTCGAGGGTGACATGACTAGAGGGAGAAGAGGGAGAAGAGGAAGACGCAGAAATAACTACAGGAGAGGAGATGAAATCCTGGGTAGTGGAGGGTGGAGAAAGACGTGACGAAGACGGAAGGGTAGTAGAAGGATCCGGAACGGTAATGGACGAGAGGGACGAGCGACGACCGAGGGATATTTCAGCGGGCCGGTCGAGAGCACCCAAAACCATCCCCGACTCACCGTGCTCCCGCGGTGAACCGGACTGACAGCCAGACAACAGACCCCCAAGTGGCAGGCTGCATGCCACAAGGGGCTCACTCTCCGGAACCACTAAAGCAGAAGCCATAAACAGGGAAGAACAGGGAAAAAAGCATAAGTCGTCACCATAGCAAGAGAAAAGGGGGTAAAGCATGGAAGAAGATACTGCGGTTACCAGGTGCCCCTGGCAACGAAAGGGAGAAAGACCTCCGCAGGGCCACGAAACCCAGAATGCGGCCAATTGAGATGGGACAGGTCTCGGCTTTGAGCTAGGGACCTTGTACAACCCGGGCATTTGTCCTGCAGCTTTGTCCCACGGAGAACGGGGCCGGCGTAGCCACCTGACACACTCACTGGGAAGAGAGAAGAGAGTCAGAAACCCCAAAGCAACCCTATAGTGTCTATCCTCCAGCAACGAGCCTTGCGAGCCCTGGCCGGCAGCACCTGTCGCCAGGTGGACTCTGCCAACTCAGCAGTGATCAGAGACACCAAGGCGAAGCCCTAAGGAAACTAGAACCTCCGAAGCAGTTAAAGAGAAAGGAAGGAAGCAAACAGGGAAGCCAACCGGAAGGGAAGGGAGGGACGGGACCACAAAAGTTCAAGGGAGGGAGACCGGCCTCTGATGGCAGCCCCAGGAGAAAGCGGAAGAGGGAAAAACGAAAACTAGAAAGGAGGAGAAAGAAAAGGACATGACAAAAATTAGTTGGAGGTGATAGGGAGAGCGGTCAAGAACCTTGGCCGCTCCACCTACAAGCCCGGAAGCCCCCAAACGGCGGCAACGAGTCATGTGGCAAGGGGGTCAAACAGACAATTGTTTGCCCAGGAATCTTTCTCGTCGAGTCTTCTCCTAAACTCGCGTAATCCCTTCTAACATAACAAGATCTTTCTACCGTAGACCGGTTATGAGTTATGATTGCTCTTAAACCCAAAGTAGTGGCGAGCCGGCTGACAATACGTTTATGAGACAATCAAAAGAATTCGTAAATCTGTTGTTGAAAGATATAGTCTTGCCCCTGGTTTCCCAGTTGCAACAATATATTTGTCAAGGATTGATTCACTCCCTCACGGATGCACTTGGATCGCGAACACCGAAAATCACTGTATATCCTGAGGGTGGAGTTGGGGTAATACATCCACGAGTGCGGCACTTCCGTTGCGTGGGCGTCTACCTCCGGAACTGGCGTATTTTTGGCGCGGGACTATATATATGGAGGGGGGCAGAGGGGGTTCCTTTGTCTTGACTTTGGATGTCGGAGGGGAACACAAGTTAATTTAATCCCTTGGTTGAAGAGGGTAGCATTTAAGGTCTAGTATAAAGTTAGCATGTAGGCCGCAATATGATTTACCTTTTTTTCTGACATTTACTCTAAGACAAATCATTAATAGGGGTCGAGAGGAGGATGTAGGGGAGGGAAAGAAAACTAGTTTGTTCAGCGCCTTTGGGCTCGAGCGGTAAGGCAGTCTACGTTAATATTATCTCTGAGCTAGCTGAAATGCTATTAGGAATCTAAGACGGGTTAAGGGGGACTTGGGGGTTAGATAGGAACTGGATAGGAATAGGATTTAGGCTGGAATTGAAACTTGGAGGTTGTTCTAGGTTGTAGGCACCCGAAGTTTCTAGCAAGAATTTGGCGGGCATGCAGGATGTCTGTAGACCTGCACGAGGGGGAGAACTGGCCTCTTTGAGGGGAGGAAGGGGGGACCAGCCTCGCACGCATTAATTCGCTGCCCCAGGTTGTAGGGGTGGTTCGTTAAGTTAGGGGATAGTTAAAAGAGGTACCAGAATAGGTTTGTACTCTCTGCTTACGGAAGCTTGAGAAAATGACTTGCTCGGCACAAAATAAAACATCCTGATGGCGTCTCATTAGGGGAAGGTTGTGAGTTTGGGTTGGTACGGGAAGAGACAGGCGACTCAAAAGGTTACAACTGGGCACTCTGTTGTTACACAAAGCATTGGTGGATAGAAACAAAAGTTAACTTAGGAAATGTTGACATGCAGGGGATGACGGTATTTTAGCCGTCGTTAATATAAAAGCATGGAACCTGGTTGAATAACTCAAGTCCAATTATATAACTACTTAGATGCTAGAAACGAACCCACAGTGCATGCATGGGACTTACATAAGTTTCGTCTTCATAATGGAGAGAGAACATCTAGGTCGTTTTCCTAGATCTCTCTGAAGAGGATCGTATGCAGATTTGTCAATTAATTTATATAAAAACACAGAGATACGAAAACAGAGTAGTGTGGACTAGAAGGGGTGACTGATTAGATGGATAATAGGTGTGGAAAGAGACGGAAAGGAGGAACACAATGGTGAAGGGAAAATACTTAACTTACGAAAACGAAATGCATGCATAAATGACGGTATTAGTCGTCGTCAAAATAAAGTAATGGAACCTGGGTATATGCACGGAATACGATTCGACATGGGCAGTGCCTCTGTGTCGTAACAATATCGATCGGGCAAATTCTGGCTCATATTATATTTAATTACTAAAACAGAACAGCCGAGCCTGGGGTCGTGAGGGGACATTTTTGGCCTACCCTCTGTCAAGGGAAGGGGGGAAGGGGGACATAGCCTTGCGCGGTTCCCCCTACAGTTCAGGTGTGGGGTGTGGTTTACTTAGGTTAGAGGATAGTCAAAAGAGATACAAGAATCGGTTTGCACTCCCTGTATACTGGGGTTCGAGTCGGAACTGACTCGGCACGGAATATAAAACATCCTGATGGGCGTCATGCGAGGGGAAGGGTTGTGAAGTTGGGTTGGTAGGCCTACGGGGAGAGGAAAAGGACAGCTGGCTTAAAAGGTTACCACTGGGTACGCGGTCACTAAGCAGAGTATTGTGGATAAAACTTTTTCTTTAACTTAGGAATGATTACATGCATGAGTGACATCGATCTATCTCATAATGGAGAGAGAGAGACTAGGTAGTGTTCCTGCACTTCTCTGGAGATGATCGTATGTAAATTGGACATTATTAATTATATAAATCAACAGATATGGATTAGTACAAGCACAGGGTATAGAGTTAGTTTTCTGTGGATCGGTGGCATACATAGAATAACGGGTTTTCATGGGGTAACAATTTTGAGGCGGTTGTACCGAGCTTGACCCGTAGCCAAACTCACGCGAAATTAATACGACGACATTGTCCGGCACGACCTTACCTAAGCACAGGCCTGCATACGAAATTGGGGATGGTCTGGGGGCTTTCCTAATCAATGAGTAATTGCCTAATTAAATCTCGGAATTACTCCTAGGTATCTTGTTATCTTGTGAAATGGAGGTTGCATTAGGAAGGTTGGGAACATATATAGTTAGTGGATAAAACAACGGGAGGTTAGGGACATATAATTATTATATAACTAAGTACAGGGCTGACATAATCAGATAGACACGTAGATGGTATATTAATTCAGGTAACGTCTATCTTGATGAGTTATAGAATCGTCTCAACATAATCATTTCGATCTCCAACTCTCGAATATAGATTCGTAGTCGGGGATGTTTTCTCATCTGAAACAATAGTAATAGTAACACACAAGGGATAGGGTACATAATAGGTTGAGAATAAATCCTACACAAATGTGGTTAAGAATCTCAGTGAATTACTGGCAACAAAGGTGAAACATGAACATAGTATTAATCGCCAGTACTAATAACAATCGATATGAGTCGAGTGTCTTAAGTGACGGATTAACAAACAAAGAAACAATTAATATCTCAAGTTGAGAGACCTGGGGAGCATTGAAACAAAATAATTGCCCAGAATGACTAGGCGAGTCCCACGGCTGAGGTTCGTATTACCGGACAGTCGCGGTGGACTCCAGAACAGAGGGGGAGGGGCATAGGTTTACTGAAGTGTCTTCAGATCGCCGTCGTACCTACACAATGAAAATATTATAGTCTGCATGCATGGTTGATACCTTAATTAAATACATACTTAGTCGGTACATAAAAAATGTTAAGGAATAAAGTAATGTGGGTTGTATACTAGAAGGCTGTGATTGGAGAGGCGTATACATATGTGGAGTTATGTGGGAGGGAGACAAACGAAGTTGGTGTGGTGATCCTTATAGCTATCCTGGCCTGTGACGCCGGTCCTTTCGTTCCTGGGGCATTTTAATTTGTATGCATGTTTACAGCTCAACATTTGGCTTCACCGGACCGCGATATATAATTTGAACAGAAAACTATATTATCATTATGAAATAGGCCTTAGAACCGACCTGCCTCAACTTTGGACCAGGCTAAAACACTCACAAACACTGGCTATATGTTTATTGTTGGCGAGATGGGATTATTTCTTGATGTGCACCACATCATCAGGACGTTGGTCGATCTTTTTCAGAGCTTGAGTATTGAATTGAAAGGTATTAACTCTCCCAGACATATATGACGCGATCGAGTCATATGGCAGAGTGAACCAAAAACACATATGACACGATCGCGTCATATGGACTTATTATATTGCTAGAAAATAAGTTTATGACGCAATTGAGCCGGTTTTTTGGCTGGTAAGTCCGATAAGTTAGATGTACATGTGGAAAAATCTAGCAACCCCCTAGCGTCCCTGTGAGGGGCCCGCGGTGGTAGAGAGAGTCAGTTTCTTCCCATCAGCCAGCCTAGTAGGTGGGTGTGTGGAGCCCTTTAAACCAAGGGGCCTCCATTTTGCCCAGCCTGGCTGGTATTACCGCCCTAATATAACCCAAACGAAGTGCTATATCGTTGGGTTATCGATGGATTATTGTGTTATTCTTATTTAGGGTATAAAAACCATGTTAGTGAAGTGTTTTGCTAGTCTGGTGTACGTGACCAAGGTGGGCTCCACGAGGGGCCATGGTTTCGCTTGTTTGTGGATCACTTTCATACCATATTGAGTCAATTATATTGCTATTTATCACTTGAAGTAGTGTATTTTACTTGTATAAGTGTTTATAGTGAAAACACTTTTATTACTGGTCGAGCATTCTCTGGTGTAGGCTACGTGACCAAGGTGGTGGAGGGAGGGGCCATGCTTTTTGCCAAACGTTTTGCTTGTTTGTGGAACACTTTCATATAAATATCAGTCAATTATATTGCTATTTATCCGTTCAAGTAGTGTATCTTACCTTGTATTAGTGTTTCTTGGTGAAAAAACTTTCATTACTGGTCGAGCATATGTCGCCATGCTCCCTCAGCCCTGTGCATTTTTGCTCGATAATTTAGTGGTGGAAAGTGCTTGCATTTTTGCTCGATAATTTATTGGTGGAAAGTGCTTGGGAGGTAAGTTTTTTATGGGCAAAAGCACTCTACATATACGGCTTGGTGGCCACGAGGGAATCTCAGCAGTGTGAGTAAGTACAGTCAACATTTTTGGTGGTGATGGTGGTGGTGGAGATGGTGGTGGTGGTGGAGATGGTGGTGGTGGTGGTGGTGGTGGTGGTGGAGATGGTGGTGGTGGTGGTGGTGGTGGTGATGGTCGGGGTGGTGGTGGTGGTGGTGGTGGTGGTGGAGATAGTGGTGGTGTTGGTGGAGATGGTGGTGGTGTTGACACCAATAGGGTAGGGTCCCTTTTCTGACCGTGGGTCAGGTCAGAAAATGAACCCAACCCAATTTGTGTCAACACCACCACCATCTCCACCAACACCACCACCATCTCCACCAACACCACCACCATTTTATTATTTTTATTATTTTTGTGTTTAGGCCTATTTTATTATTTGTATTATTATTATTTATTATTATACCTGTTATTCCTGTGTATGGGATCACCCATAAAAAAGTATTTATATTTGTATTTCATTTATATTTTTGCTTTATTATATTATAATTTATTATTATTATTATTATTATTATTATTATTATTATTCATTATTTATTATTATTTATTATTATACCCAACATAAATGTCCCCCACCACAAACTCTTATTATATATAATTATATATATATATATATATATATATATATATATATATATATATATATATATATATATATATATATATATTATATATATATATAATGTATAATCTATCTATATATATAATATAATTCGTGTTTATGTATTTATCTATGTTATGCCCCTCCCCCTCCCTCCCCCCCCATTATATCTCCATCCCCTCCCTCCCCTCCCCTCCCCTCCCCCCATATATATATATATATATATATATATTTATTTATATATTTTTTTTTTGGGTGGGGGAGGGTTATTTTTATTTTTATTTTCTAATTGTAGATTGATATAATATAATATATATATATATATATATATATATACATATATATAATATAATTCGTGTTATGTATTTATCTATGTTATGCCCCCTCCCCTCCCCCCATATATATATATATATATATATAATTTTTATTTTTTATTTATTTTATTTTTTTTTGGGTGGGGGAGGGTTATTTTTATTTTTATTTTTCTAATTGTAGATTGATATATATATATATATATATATATATATATATATAATATAATTCGTGTTTATGTATTTATCTATGTTATGCCCCCTCCCTCCCCCTCCCTCTCCCCCCCCCCCCATTATACCCCCCTCCCTCCCCCATTATACCTCCCTCCCCCCTCCTTCCCCTTCCATCCCCCTCCCCCAATATATATATATATATATATATAATTTTTTTTGTTTTTTTTGGGGGGGTTGGGGAGGGTTATTTTTTATTTTTATTTTATTTTTCTAATTGTAGATTGATAATATATATATATATATATATATATATATATATATATATATATATATATATATATAATATAATTCGTGTTTATGTATGTATCTGTTATGCCCCCTCCCCCTCCCTCCCCCCCCCATTATACCTCCCTCCCCCCTCCCCCCATATATATATAATATAATTCGTGTTTATGTATTTATCTATGTTATGCCCCCTCCTCCTCCCTCCCCCCCATTATACCTCCCTCCCCTCCCCCTCCCCCATCCTCCCCCCCCATTATACCTCCCTCCCCCTATATATATATATATATATATATATATACATTACTTTATTTTATTTACGTGTACAATAGAATTATTTCTGAATTTATTACCTGAAGATTACCTGGCTTTCTTATTTTGTTTTTTCAGTGTCAACCCAGGAGCCATTTCCCTTCTCGTTGGAAAGGGTGTATATTGTGGCAAAGATATACAACTGTATAAACATTCTCATATATTTTCATAACAATAACAATGCATGGAAACAATTGCGCATAGCTCACGAACCAATTACTCTATATTATTTTTGTTTTCACCATTGGAAAGAGCACAATTTTCCGATTCCGGTGATATATACAGTTATATACGTATCCGACCAAATAACGCAACCACGAGGTGGGGAACAGCTCGGAACCCAGCTAGCATCGCCGGAACAGAGACGGGTGAAGCGTAAATATTCGCATTTTGGCTCTTCATTTCAAATATTCATAGCGCAAAAAGTATTTGTCCTAGGAACTTCTAGTTTATTTTATACTCATTAGCATTATTTGCTGTATTCATTCAGCCTCAATTTAAAACCATACACTTCGTAGCAACGAAATAAATCGAAAATGTTATAAACCATATCAATCAAAATCAGATTTTTTTTTTTTCGGTCACTGCATGGAAACAATTGTGCATAGCTCGCGAACCAATTATGCTATATTATTTTTGTTTTCACCATTGGAAAGAGCACAATTTTCCGATTCCGGTGATATATACAGTTATATACGTATCCGAGCAAATAACGCAACCACGAGGTGGGGAACAGCTCGGAACGCGGCTAGCATCGCCGGAACAGAGATGGGTGAAGCGTAAATATTCGCATTTTGGCTCTTCATTTCAAATATTCATAGCGCAAAAAGTATTTGTCCTAGGAACTTCTAGTTTGTTTTATACTCATCAGCATTATTTGCCGTATTCATACAGCCTAAATTTAAAACCATACACTTCGTAGCAACGAAATAAATTGAAAATTTTATAAACCATATAAATCAAAATCATATATTTTTTTTTTCGGTCACTGCTTGAGAACTATTGAAGATAAACAATTTCTGTTTTCAGATTTGGAAAGAGGAGAAAAAATACTATTATTTGAGCAAAAAAAAAAAATATGGTCATCACTCACAATTTAGAGCTAGGACGGTGTGAAGACAATTGCATGGGAAATAATTGTATTCCGGACTCATTTACACTTTCATATTTCGATTTATTTACATTTTTTTTTTATTTTATCATGTACTATAAATATTGCTCTTTCCATTGATATATGATACATCACAATAAACAGTATTCTGGTGGATGGAAATCGCGAAAAATGTAAGGCTTCGACAACACTCATGAGCCAAATTCAAGACCCAAAATACTTGTCAAGTGCCTCCTTGGACTTATTGGAACATAATATGTCGGAGGGAGTTAATTATGAAAAATAGACCTCACTGTTCAGGACCGCATATCTTGTTTACAAACGACTTCTCTGCACAATGGCACCACTCCAGCTGGCTGAAAATGCCAATTCGTCACCAACGACTATAATTATATATTAGTATTTTGTTCTGGAGTTTAATGGAATTATATCGATATTGCCCATATACATATTACAGTATAGACCCTATTCATGCCAAGTTATGACCCTGCATTAATCTTCGTTTTTTCGTTCATCCCTGTAGTTCACCTTTAACCCTTGTCTAGCGGGGGTGGACTTAAGTCGGGCTAGAGAACCAAGGACTATGTGGCGGGGCCCGACTTAAGTCTGTGTACAATTTTTGAGCAATAATGGCTCTGAGAGAGAGACGAGCGATGGGAGGAGCGTAGCTCGGCTCATGACCGCTCGGCACGGGTCCCGCGCGACTACTGACGTTTACTCCACACACACACACACTCACTGCCTCGCTACACAGGGAATTATGTAAGGAAATTACCTTATTTTAGGGATTTTGCACTCGTCTTGCATGATTGTTGCAAGAGAACGCGTGGTCGTAGAAGGACGGTTCTGGTGTCATTCGAAAGCTCAATTAACGCCCTTTCAGGGATACATAATTGTATTACGCTCTGGCTCTTGTTTATGCATGAAAAAGAGCACGGAAACAAGGTCGTTTAGGGTAAAACCACCCGCTTGGCGGGTAGAAGTTACTGACGGGCCCGCTCGTAAGGTGTTAATGCCTGCTTGTATTGCAAAATATCAATGCTAAGCGGCATTTTCGAGATTTAGAATAAAAGACACTATTATACTTTGTAGATATGATGATTCAAATAATTGTAATGAAACAGTTATTTTAATTTTTATCACAAGCAACCTACGAAATGAGACACAGTCACTCCAACCAATCACGCACCATCACTGTGCAGTTGCCACATCTACGATTGATTCTCGATCCTCAGCTGGAAAAAAATCATTTTTTTTTATAGCGAGATACGAGTGAGTACACAAATTGTCATGCCACGCTTTTATATAGCGTGGGACAATCTCAACCCAGGGACGAAATAGTGATGGCCTTGAAATCAACAAACTGTTATGCTTTATATCAAATAAAATAGATAGTCTACCTACAGACAGTATTGTGCAGCTTTGTGTGTCCTTTTATGATGAAGATAAAATTGTGGCAGCCAAGAACAGAGTGTTCGATCTTATTGGTACTAGTGAAGATAACAATTATCGAAATATTAAGCGAGTAGGTGCAAACAAAAGTGCTGAGAACATTAAAGACATTATTAAATTGCTACAAGAGAGTAAGGCTGTGGGCTTACCCACTTTCGTGGCCATGGACCTAAAGGACCTATACCACCTATACAATTTGATAGGATAGATGTGTCAGTGTTACTTAGTGAAATCAAGGAGACCCAAATGGAAGTTAAATTACTGAGAGTGTACCACAGGTCAAAAAGAAACCATAGTGGACATAAGCAGTGTGGTTTCAAATGTAGCTGACAGAGTGAATAAGTTAGAAAATAACTCTACTAATGCTCCACCTCAACCACAGGCACAAGTGACACAACAACAGCAGCAGCATCTAGAACAGCAGCATCAACAACAACAACCACCCATAGGCCTACAACACCACCCCCAGCAACAGCAGGCTGAATTACAACAGCAACAGCTGCAACAACTCCAAACACAACAGCCCCAGCAACAACAGCAACCCATACTGTTATGCCCTGTTTTTCTACAGGTTTAACTTGGGTAATGTGAGTTCTAAATTGACTGGGTATATAAGGCTGCATGCACAATACAAGATATGAGGAATAGAGAACACAAAGAAACACATGGTAGCAAGTTACATGATCACGTTTATTGATATACCACTGCAGAATACTTGTGTAAGACAATATAATAGAATTGAACAACACTAGCATAAGTGGATCTGGATGGAGCCTAGTCTCCCACTTCCAACGTTCAGGTATTAATCTTCTGATCACTGGCTTTGATTTCACAGGTTTATATACCGAAGACCATCAATGTTACTTATAGATTCATATTCACTGTTAGATTTATTACTGGTAGCTCTGGTGCACAAGTAGTAGTTCACAGACTAGATTAGACACACGTATTTTTAGAGCACGGGAATTCTAGTTACCTCAGGGGGTACTGATCTAAGTTTTATATCCTTGTCTCAGAAATACATAGAACGCAAATCAGTGGGCGAACGTTAGATATCACTAGAGTTTTAATATCTGAATAAAGTAATTACGAGAGTCAAGGTCGCCTGTTAATTAAAGAGCACTGATCGCTTAGTACGTCCCAAATGGAATGGTTAAGTATGAATTACACTGGGCAAGGTCTTAGCCACTTCGTAGAAATATTAATTAGTGAATCTAAAACAGCACAGTAATATGTAGTACTGCTAAAGGGAATCTTGGGTAGTATCTGATGGGTCTGGTCCTGGTTATCTTGCGTCCATGATGTTGGGGGCTAACGACTGGTTCCGCGGCCGTCCAGGGGGGCCATATGTGTGAAGTTCTTCAATACGTGGGCAGGTCCTTCTATCCAAATCTGCCACGGAGTCTGCCGGTTCTGGGATCTCACTCCGGAACAACACAAGGGCAGAGCTAGAAATTAACTGCAGGGTAGTGACCCCTGGTTGGTGTCTAGCTTTCAACTGATTTGACTGGGGGCGGGAGTTAGATTTATAGGCTCGGTTCTGGACCCTGTAGACAGTAGGGATCTCGAGTCTTATGGACTTAATTGAGCTCTCAATAGATATGGGGACTAGGTAAGATGATATTTACAGTTGTGGCACAGGGCGATAGGAAGCCTTTATATTTTCATATAACTGAGCCTTAGTAAGAGGTACTATTTTGGCTATACTGGACGTATTTAGGGGAGAGAGACTGGATCTACTTTGCGAGGAGGATGGGGACAGCTGTGATAGGAGCGTCTCTCTAGATTGTTCAATCTTCATTCTATGGTATAGCTGAGGTGCTAATTTAGTGATCAGAGCATGCAAGAAAGGTAAATGGTTTATTGTGAGTTAATAGAGGTTAGTAAAGGTGTTAGTCATTTATGGTTAGTTCATCGATAGGAAGAATTCCTGTGCTACCTGGCAATGACTCGAAAGTCAAAACAGGGGCCAGGTATACCTCCGCGGGGGTGGGGGTCTCCCTCCTCGGGTGGGCAAAAAGGGGGAGCTGGGCGCCCTCTCTGATATAGTCGTCCGGCGGCTGTGGCTAGGGGCTTGCCATATCACCAGTGTTTGTAATAACCCTCTGTGTATGAGACAGATGTGAGTGTCTTTAATACCAAAACCGAAGGTGCCTGAGCTAGCTGGTTTTACTCGGCTGGTTGTTAATTGTAGGGTTTGCTGGATATGGTGGAGACTGGGTTGCTAACTCTGCCACATTTATCTGGAAGTATGACAATAGAAGTTAGTTACTGGCGGGGCGGCTAGCCTCGCACCGACGACCATTGGGTGCAGGGTTGTGAATGTGTTGTAAGAGAATAGATGGCATGCAAGGGGCTAGTAAAGTTCTAATGTTGTTCTGGCCTACTAAGTGAAGGTAGGCTGGATAGGAGTATATATATAAAAGGTTGGAGAGCGTTAGTAACGGACAATTCAAGGATCTTCAAGAGGTATGAGAGAGAGGCTAGGTCGGACAAGAGTCGAGAAGCGCGGGTGTCTTAATGAGAGGGGGGGGGGAGAGTTCAAGGGCTACAGGGAAATTTTGCCCCTAAGGTCCCTGGGCGTGGGGGTGGCATTAGGCTACAATTGATATGGAAGTTTGAAAAGGCAGTAGAATACGTTAGCCAAATGCTACCGGGGAATGCAACTATGGGGTGGTATATGAGTCTGGAAAAGATAGAGTTATGTGATCAGTCAGAGGGTTATGGATACTATTAGTTGGCCCTGGGAACTGCGTTTTCTATTAAATATAAAATACCAACCACAGTGGCAGTTCGTAGGGGTACTTAGTTATTGTTTCGGGGTACTTATGACAGATACTGATAACCAGGTTATCTTATATAATCTCTGGTTGGGGTAAGAGGTGTAAGACACGAAGTAAATTGGCGTAGTGTGGACTGTGGATACGAAGGAGGCAAGGGGAAGACGTATGACAATTGTGGAAAGTAAATGGAAAAAGGTGAACACAATGGCGGATAAAAATACTTAACCTAAGGGTTGCATACATAGATTTATGGGGCGATGGGTCTTCAGAAGCTTAGTCTGGCAAGACAAGATGTTAGGGAATGTTAATATTAATACTTAGTTACTAGAGGAGCAATGCAAGGGGCGACTGAGCACGGGTTACATATATCTATACTCGTCATGGAAAATGATATAAGAGATCTAGGGACAGCGTGGGTGCTTTAACTTCTAAGATATATAACATCTACTTCTCGGATGCAAGAACATACATAGATATAATTATGGCTGTCTGATGTGTTGGCATTGGCTCAACGTCGGGACAGGCATGGGTGTTTTTAATATGAATGTATATTCCTGTTCATCATCTTTGTAGTTAATAAGTGTAGGGCACGAGGGGTTAGTGTACGTGAGGTGTGGAAAATGGTCGGTTTTAGAAAAGGTAAATGGGTGTGTCCTGGAGCTGTTTAGCCCTGCGGCTTGGGCTGTCTGAAATGGCTGGCTCGGTCAGCTGGTCCTTTCGTTCTGTGGACCTTTCCTTTGGTGTTTCTGTGTGGTGTTCGTTCATGGCTTCTGTGGTGGGCTTCTCGTTCTGGGGCATTTTACTTCCCTCTCCTTCATTATAGGCTCGTCCTCGAGCCTCAAGGGTGAAGTAAAAAGAAGCATAGTCAGAAAAGTGTAGGTTAACAAGAAAAGTAGTATGACTAAGGGAAAAAAATAATATATACAGTATATGGAAAACATGTAAATTTAAGAAAGGACAGATACTTAAGAACACAGGAAATTAAGAAGAGGTAAAGTGTTTAACAATGTATAAAGCAAATTTAAAAGATAGTCAGAAAAGTGTAGGTAACAAGAAAAGTAGTAGGACTAAGGAAAAAAATATAGTATATACAGTATATGGAAAACATGTAAATTTATAGAATCATGCCCAATCGCTTAGGAATTGAAAACATTCGAAACCATTTAGTACAATAATATCCTCATCATCATCAGGGGGGGGAGGGTATTTAGGGTCGCCGTTTGTCTGGGTGACGGTCTGGTAATAGGGGGTGGTGGTTCACTTTCACTTTGGAAGGGCGGGGTGGGTATACCGTTAGTTCTTGTCGTTAGGAATGTGGGTCTGGGGGCGAGCTGGCCCGGGGCCAGTTTTGGAGGGGGGGTCTAAGTGGTTTCGGTCGGGGGTAGTGATAGGGGGGTTTTAAAGATGAAATGGGCAGGTCGAGTCGGGGTTGTTGTTGCGGAAGAGGTTGGTGCTGGGGAGGGGTTGAATTGTGTAGAGAGTTGTGGTCGTGAGTGGGGTTTGGGGAAGGGTGAGTAAGGCTGAAGGTTGAGAGTTTACTATGATCAGGTGGTTTGGAGGTTTGGGGTGTGGGGATTTGATAGGGAGATGGTGGGGGGGGTCTGGGCAGGCAGGGTTGTGGTTTGAGAGGGGTTGAATTTAGAGTGATTTTATTTCCGGGAGAGACATGGATGGGATTTCGAGGAGTGGTTGAAGTTGAGAGGTTGATTATTTTGTTTGGGGCGAGAGGGAGAGTATTTTGGGGTTTAGCCAAGGTGGAAAAAGTTTTGTGGTTGGATTGGGATGGGAGTGGTATTTCGTCGAGCGGGATCTTTGTGGGGGGAATTTGGGGCGGGTGGGGTAACGGTGAAGAGGGGGAGGTTGATAGTTTAGCTGGGCTCATGATGGTGGGGGACCGACTGGTGAGCAGGTGTTCGGTACGCATGAGGGGGGGGGAATCACTTTGGTGGGGGTCACGCGTGAGGGGGGGATTAACGGCGCGTGTGGGAGGATCAGAGTGGTGGGGTGTGTCGGTGGCAGTGACGGTTTGCTTAGAGGTTATCTGGGGTTGGTGGGTTTGTCTGTCATGAGGGGGTGAGTCAAGTGTGGGGTTTTGAAGTTTATTAGGGGTGTGAATTGTGGGGGGGTGGAAGGGAGCTACTGACGGAAAACTGTCACAAGGGAGATTTTGTTGGTGGGGGAATAGCTGAGTATTTCTGGGGGAAGGGGGGGAACATAGTTGGGTCCCTAGGTCGTCACGCGTGAGGGGAGGGTTTACGGCGCGTGTGGGAGGGTCAGGGTGGTGAGAGGTGAGCGAGTTAGGAAACGGGATTTGTTGGGGGGACTGCGGCGGGTTGGTGGGGGAAGAGTTATGTGTAGAACAGGGGTTATTGGTAGAGGACTGATGTATAGGTTTGGGGTTGTTAATAGGACGAATTTTGGGAATTTTCTTGGTGGCAGTCACGGTCTGGTTAGCGGTTATCTGGGGTTGGTGGGTTTGTTTGACATTAACAGGACGAGTTTGGGGAATTTTCTTGGTGGCAGTCTCGGTCTGGTTAGAGGTTCTCTGGGACTGGTGAGTTTGTTTGACATGAGAGGGCGAGTCAATTGTGGGGTTTCGAAGTTTTCTAGGGGTGTGAATTGTGTGGGGGTGGAAGGGAGCTACTGACTGAAAACTGTCACAAGCTACCGACGGAAAACTGTCACAAGGGAATTTTTGTTGGTGGGGGGATAGCTGAACATTTCTGGGGTCATGTGGAAAATATGTTGTGGTAGGCCTACATAGGTAGGCATAGCTAGAATACGGCTCTTGTTGGGGGGGCTGCTGAGGGTTGGTGGGGGGAGAGGTCGGTAAACTGTCACAAGGGAAATTTTGTTGGTGGGGGGATAGCTGAACATTTCTGGGGTCATGTGGAAAATATGTTGTGGTAGGTCTACATAGGTAGGCATAGCTAGAATACGGCTCTTGTTGGGGGGGGCTGCTGAGGGTTGGTGGGGGGAGAGGTCGGTAAACTGTCACAAGGGAAATTTTGTTGGTGGGGGGATAGCTGAACATTTCTGGGGTCATGTGGAAAATATGTTGTGGTAGGCCTACATAGGTAGGCATAGCTAGAATACGGCTCTTGTTGGGGGGGCTGCTGAGGGTTGGTGGGGGGAGAGTTCACTGGAGTTGGACTTTCACCGGAAGTCATTTTGGAAGGGTGCACGGAGTCTTGGATAGGGGCTAAAAGGTTGGATAGGGGATTCATCGAACTGCGTAGGCATTCTTCTCTGATGGCGAGCATATGTTCTTCGAATAGGCCATACGGGTCGAGATGGGCGGTGATGTGGGGTGGGAGGATGTTTAACAATGCGGTGAATAAGAGTTCATTTTGTTGGTCGTAATCTTCATAGCTATACGTGGTCCTCACGTATCTGTAGAGTTGTATGAGGGTCACATTTATATCCCCTTCATACTTGATCTCGTCGACTTTTATTATTTTGGGGGCGACGGGGGAACCCAAAAGTGGATCTAAAGTCCGGATCACGAAGGATCGAAACTGGTTCCAGGTACTCTCTGGCGTATTCTGTTTCACCATTTGGTGAATAAATTCTTTAAGAGTAGGCTTATCAACAAGTTGGGAAACGGCTTCTCCCAACTGTACAACATGCAAAATTGCCATGGCGATTTTTTCGCGGTCATTATGAAGTACCACATCGTACACTGGCTTTATTATGTCTAAGTAACTGGTGATATCATATGTGTTTACATCATACTTGGGAATGTGTGCGAGTGGCTGAAGATTTCGCGATGTTGCCATGCTTCTACTGTTCCAAACTTGCAGTGTAATGCAACCTTTTATCCGAATCAAGAACCACCGCTGCCGCCAATGTTATGCCCTGTTTTTCTACAGGTTTAACTTGGGTAATGTGAGTTCTAAATTGACTGGGTATATAAGGCTGCATGCACAATACAAGATATGAGGAATAGAGAACACAAAGAAACACATGGTAGCAAGTTACATGATCACGTTTATTGATATACCACTGCAGAATACTTGTGTAAGACAATATAATAGAATTGAACAACACTAGCATAAGTGGATCTGGATGGAGCCTAGTCTCCCACTTCCAACGTTCAGGTATTAATCTTCTGATCACTGGCTTTGATTTCACAGGTTTATATACCGAAGACCATCAATGTTACTTATAGATTCATATTCACTGTTAGATTTATTACTGGTAGCTCTGGTGCACAAGTAGTAGTTCACAGACTAGATTAGACACACATATTTTTAGAGCACGGGAATTCTAGTTACCTCAGGGGGTACTGATCTAAGTTTTATATCCTTGTCTCAGAAATACATAGAACGCAAATCAGTGGGCGAACGTTAGATATCACTAGAGTTTTAATATCTGAATAAAGTAATTACGAGAGTCAAGGTCGCCTGTTAATTAAAGAGCACTGATCGCTTAGTACGTCCCAAATGGAATGGTTAAGTATGAATTACACTGGGCAAGGTCTTAGCCACTTCGTAGAAATATTAATTAGTGAATCTAAAACAGCACAGTAATATGTAGTACTGCTAAAGGGAATCTTGGGTAGTATCTGATGGGTCTGGTCCTGGTTATCTTGCGTCCATGATGTTGGGGGCTAACGACTGGTTCCGCGGCCGTCCAGGGGGGCCATATGTGTGAAGTTCTTCAATACGTGGGCAGGTCCTTCTATCCAAATCTGCCACGGAGTCTGCCGGTTCTGGGATCTCACTCCGGAACAACACAAGGGCAGAGCTAGAAATTAACTGCAGGGTAGTGACCCTGGTTGGTGTCTAGCTTTCAACTGATTTGACTGGGGGCGGGAGTTAGATTTATAGGCTCGGTTCTGGACCCTGTAGACAGTAGGGATCTCGAGTCTTATGGACTTAATTGAGCTCTCAATAGATATGGGGACTAGGTAAGATGATATTTACAGTTGTGGCACAGGGCGATAGGAAGCCTTTATATTTTCATATAACTGAGCCTTAGTAAGAGGTACTATTTTGGCTATACTGGACGTATTTAGGGGAGAGAGACTGGATCTACTTTGCGAGGAGGATGGGGACAGCTGTGATAGGAGCGTCTCTCTAGATTGTTCAATCTTCATTCTATGGTATAGCTGAGGTGCTAATTTAGTGATCAGAGCATGCAAGAAAGGTAAATGGTTTATTGTGAGTTAATAGAGGTTAGTAAAGGTGTTAGTCATTTATGGTTAGTTCATCGATAGGAAGAATTCCTGTGCTACCTGGCAATGACTCGAAAGTCAAAACAGGGGCCAGGTATACCTCCGCGGGGGTGGGGGTCTCCCTCCTCGGGTGGGCAAAAAGGGGGAGCTGGGCGCCCTCTCTGATATAGTCGTCCGGCGGCTGTGGCTAGGGGCTTGCCATATCACCAGTGTTTGTAATAACCCTCTGTGTATGAGACAGATGTGAGTGTCTTTAATACCAAAACCGAAGGTGCCTGAGCTAGCTGGTTTTACTCGGCTGGTTGTTAATTGTAGGGTTTGCTGGATATGGTGGAGACTGGGTTGCTAACTCTGCCACATTTATCTGGAAGTATGACAATAGAAGTTAGTTACTGGCGGGGCGGCTAGCCTCGCACCGACGACCATTGGGTGCAGGGTTGTGAATGTGTTGTAAGAGAATAGATGGCATGCAAGGGGCTAGTAAAGTTCTAATGTTGTTCTGGCCTACTAAGTGAAGGTAGGCTGGATAGGAGTATATATAAAAGGTTGGAGAGCGTTAGTAACGGACAATTCAAGGATCTTCAAGAGGTATGAGAGAGAGGCTAGGTCGGACAAGAGTCGAGAAGCGCGGGTGTCTTAATGAGGGGGGGGGGAGAGTTCAAGGGCTACAGGGAAATTTTGCCCCTAAGGTCCCTGGGCGTGGGGGTGGCATTAGGCTACAATTGATATGGAAGTTTGAAAAGGCAGTAGAATACGTTAGCCAAATGCTACCGGGGAATGCAACTATGGGGTGGTATATGAGTCTGGAAAAGATAGAGTTATGTGATCAGTCAGAGGGTTATGGATACTATTAGTTGGCCCTGGGAACTGCGTTTTCTATTAAATATAAAATACCAACCACAGTGGCAGTTCGTAGGGGTACTTAGTTATTGTTTCGGGGTACTTATGACAGATACTGATAACCAGGTTATCTTATATAATCTCTGGTTGGGGTAAGAGGTGTAAGACACGAAGTAAATTGGCGTAGTGTGGACTGTGGATACGAAGGAGGCAAGGGGAAGACGTATGACAATTGTGGAAAGTAAATGGAAAAAGGTGAACACAATGGCGGATAAAAATACTTAACCTAAGGGTTGCATACATAGATTTATGGGGCGATGGGTCTTCAGAAGCTTAGTCTGGCAAGACAAGATGTTAGGGAATGTTAATATTAATACTTAGTTACTAGAGGAGCAATGCAAGGGGCGACTGAGCACGGGTTACATATATCTATACTCGTCATGGAAAATGATATAAGAGATCTAGGGACAGCGTGGGTGCTTTAACTTCTAAGATATATAACATCTACTTCTCGGATGCAAGAACATACATAGATATAATTATGGCTGTCTGATGTGTTGGCATTGGCTCAACGTCGGGACAGGCATGGGTGTTTTTAATATGAATGTATATTCCTGTTCATCATCTTTGTAGTTAATAAGTGTAGGGCACGAGGGGTTAGTGTACGTGAGGTGTGGAAAATGGTCGGTTTTAGAAAAGGTAAATGGGTGTGTCCTGGAGCTGTTTAGCCCTGCGGCTTGGGCTGTCTGAAATGGCTGGCTCGGTCAGCTGGTCCTTTCGTTCTGTGGACCTTTCCTTTGGTGTTTCTGTGTGGTGTTCGTTCATGGCTTCTGTGGTGGGCTTCTCGTTCTGGGGCATTTTACATACAACAACAGCAACAACAGCAGCAGCAACAACCACAACAGCAGCAACAACCACAACAGCAGCAGCACCAGCAGGTGCAACAGCAGCAGCACCAGCAGGTGCAACAGCAACAGCAGCAACAACAGCAGATGCAGCAGCAACAACAGCAGGTGCAGCAGCAGCAACAGCATCAACAAAAGCAACAACACCAGCGACAACTACAACAATCCAAACGAACCCAGCAGCAGCATTCATATCAAAGGCAACACCAGGTGTGGCAGCAGCAGCGACCACAACAGCAACAACAACGAACACAACAGGAATCTTTATCGTCGGCAACGAGAGAAGATAATACAGTGCCAGCTACACCATCCTCAAATTTACCTACACAAACTGAACCAAATGAAGGAGCCAATGCAAGGGAAAACCCATGGACTATGGTCAAATGGGTGAATGGCAAGCCTCGCTACTCTAGGGAAGGCGAGCAGGTTCACCCTAGACCGAGAAACCAGCCAGGAATTAAAGGTAGGGCAAGGATACTGGCCTCAATACCATCAAAAGGCCCCGACTAGCTAGGGTGTTTGCCACAGGATTCAACCCTAGTGTTACTGCTGAGAATCTCAAGATATACTTGGCTGACAATCTACATATAAATATAGAGGTAAGACAGCTGACCACCCTCTCCAGGAGTCCAGGTCCACTACCTGTGCCTCCTTTTGTATAACTAGCGAATGTCCAGATCCAGATGTTTTCATGAATCCTGACCTGTGGCCAGAAGATGCATATGTCAACTGGTACAGAGAACCAAGACAATATCCCAATGAGGACAGTGCAGAGGCTTCTGGGACTTGGAGGCATCGCACACCACTATCCAACTCGCAGTAATGGAGGAGATACCAACAACAGCAGCAAGTATAAAAGTAACTTCATACAATTGCAGAGGACTCCCCAAAGCAAAGAGGAATCTCCTGTTGCGACCTGACATCGTATCTACATTAAGGACCAGTGACATAGTCTGCCTTCAGGAAACCTGGTACACAAAACAGGACTTAGGTAATTTGAACATATTAGATAAAGATTTCCATGGGTACGGGGTCTCCACTACGGACAAACGTGATGGTATTGTGGCAGGTCACCCCCCAGGGGGAGTTGCAATAATGTGGAGATCGTGCCTAGATAGTGTAATTAAAACCATTGAGACAAATTTAAGCTGGTGTGTGGGAATACAGCTGGAAGTGGGACACAGAAAATTTGCAATATTTTGTGTTTACTTACCGTATCAGTGTGCAGAAAATGAAGAACTTTATTTGGAAAAGTTAGGGGAGCTTGGTGGCCTAATTTCTGAATTAGAGATAATGTGTTACTCAGTGGTAGGTGATTGGAATGCTACCCCTCACGAGTTGGGTGGTTCCATGTTTGCTAAACATATGTTAAGGTTTTGTGAGGAGCAAGGTTTAATTTTGTCCTCCAAAAACCTGCTTCCAGAAAATAGCTATACATATGTTAGTGAAGCATGGGAGACCAGGTCGTGGCTTGATCATGCAATCTCTAGCTCTGACTTTCATGACTCTATCTCAGAAATGGCCATAAGATACGACATTACGGATGACGACCACATACCTATAGAATTAACAATCCAAATTAATAAGGCACCGGAAATAACAGAAACTAGCAATAGCATCAAGGCACAAGTTCCATGAGGAATTTGGAAGGAATCTGAGTGTAAAATGGAGGGAGAGTAAGAAACTGTTCTGGAAAGAAGTCAAGAAAGTTAGGGAAGGTAGCAAGGGAAACAGTAAGGGTGTGAAAGATAAGAATGGGAGAATGCTAGCCGAGAAGCAAGAGAGAGTCGAAAGATGGAGGGAGTACTTCAGTGAGTTGCTAAATGAAAGGAATGAAGAGCCAGCAAACATAGCTGGATATGGTATGGGAGGGAGAAGAAGAGAAGTAGTGGAGGAGGAGGTGGGGATCAGGAGGTCAGAAGTGTGGGAAGCCATGAAAAGAGTGAAGTTGGGGAAAGCACCAGGAACAGATGGAGTGTGTGGGGAAATGTTGAGGTATGGTGGTGAGATAGTGATAGAATGGGTATGGAAAATGTGCAAACTAGCATGGGAGAAGGGGAGTGCCCTGATGACTGGAAGACTGGCATAATAGTCCCCCTATATAAGGGCAAGGGGAAAGAGGAGTGTGTGGTAACCACCGAGGAATATGTCTTCTAAGCGTAGTAGGGAAGGTATACAGTAGGGTAGTGATTGAGAGAGTGAGAGTGAGAACGGAGAAATGGATAGGCGACGAGCAGGGAGGTTTTAGGAAGGGAAGAGGATGTGTAGATCACATTTTTACCCTGAATTGTGTTGTGGAGAAGTATCTGGAGAAGAAACAAAAGGTGTATGTTGCCTTTATGGACTTGGAGAAGGCCTATGACAGAGTGGATAGAGAAGGTTTGTGGAAAGTACTTAGAATATACGGAGTAGAGGGCAAGTTGCTGAAAGCAGTGAAGAGCATGTATGAGGGTGCAAGGCGCAGTACGTGTGGAGAGTGAGCAGAGCGAGTTCTTTGACCTGAATGTTGGTTTGAAACAGGGGTGTGTGATGTCCCCGTGGTTGTTTACTGTATATATGGATGGAGTCATGAAAGAAATACTATCAAGAGCAGTGAATGTTGGTGTATCGCTGAAAAGGGAGGGAAATGAGTGGAAGCCTATACTGCTGTTTGCGGATGATACAGTTCTGATGAGTGATAATGAATGGGAGTTGCAGGGTCTGGTAAATGAGTTTGGAACAGTGTGCGAAAAAACGGAATTTGAAGGTAAATACGGGGAAGAGCAAGGTTATGGTCTTCGAAAGGGGTGAAGTCACAGAGTGTGAGGTGAAGCTGAACGGTCAGGCTATGGAGATCGTCAACTCTTTTAAGTATCTGGGCAGTGTGTTGAGTAAAGATGGGACTATGGATGAAGAGGTGCGGGAGAGGGTACAACAGGGGAAGAGGGTTGTAGGAACGCTAAAAGCAGTAACAAGAAATAGGGTGGTCAGTATGGAAGTGAAGAAGTCCTTGCATGACAGTGTGGTAATCCCGACACTGACTTACGGAAGCGAAGCATGGACGTTGGTTGAGAGACTCAGACCAAGAGTGAGAGCAGTGGAAATGAATTACTTAAGGAGTGCGTGCGGAGTTACATGGAGGGATAGACAGACTAATGAGGAAGTAAGAAGGAGGTGTGGTGTGGAGGTAGATGTGCTGGAAAGTGTGAAAAGGAACAACTTGAGATGGTTCGGCCATAT
This sequence comes from Paralithodes platypus, assembly GCA_032716605.1. NCBI lineage: Eukaryota > Metazoa > Arthropoda > Malacostraca > Decapoda > Lithodidae > Paralithodes > Paralithodes platypus. The sequence goes on along the minus strand of CM064516.1, from coordinate 42,083,697 downwards.
GGAACGTATGGAAAGCGAGAGAATGACTAAGAGGGTGTACGAGAGCGAGGTGGAGGGACAGAGGGGGAGAGGTAGACCGAATGATATGGATGGAGTGAGGAACTACATGAACGAAGGCGGTGCTGGTTGGGGGGAGGGGCGTCGACTGACTGGGGACAGAGGTGCATGGGGGCGGTTCGTTCGTGGCCACCCCTTCGGGGATCACGGCGTCAGGCAATAGATAGATAGATAGACAAGTTCCATGGAATGTAATCTCAAATGAAGAGTGCCAAATGTACTGTGATAAAACCAAAGACTTATTAAATAGGGTGCAATATGATGGTAATGGTGTAGCACAATGCAGGGATCCAAAATGTAGTGATGCACAACACAGAAAGGACATTATTAAATTTTACAATAGTATAATAGATTCTTTATCAAAAGCGGGGGAAAGTATTTTTAATAGCCATAAATATAAGTCCTCATTCAATAAGCCAGGTTGGCAAGACTATGTGGCTGACCTGTATCAGGCCTCCAGAGATGCTAGGTCTCATTGGGTTGCTAGACTACTCGGCCCACGGGACAGCTCGGCCAGGACAACTCGGCCAACGGCGAGACAGCTCGGCCCAGTAAAAACGAGACAGCTCGGCCCACGGCGAGACAGCTCGGCCCAGTAAAACCGTAAACCTGTAAAGTCCTACAACTGATCATTCAAATCCAGAAAGTACCGGTCTAGAAATGGCTAACAACAAATGATTCGGTAGGTCAATAATATTAATGAGAATACTAATGGATGACTTAGAGGATAAATGTTTCCTAGAACGAATAAATAAAAAAGGGACATATACTGTAGGTAGGATCAGGAATGAAAATATATGATTGTCTTCTATCATCATCATGTTAACCCCTTGAGGATCATGACGCACTTTACAGTGTATTTTGTCTATTATGAGGTAATTTTATTTAGATTAGTAAGGTTATATGGAAGACAGACGGTTATTCTAGACAGTCTTCAGCATTTCAACACTTACAGATCCTTCCTAAGCTGTATGAGATCGTCTAATGACAGCCGGAATTAATAAAAAAAGCGACATAAACCTCAAGGGGTACTGTAATGTCACGTGTTAATGATCACTCCATATTTCGCTACTCTATTTGCAAAGTAACTGATTTCTATAAAAATGGGAAATATGCTAATCACCATCGGCTGAAAATTAAAATGGTTGTGATTTTTCCTATTAATGGGCGTGTTTTAGTCTGATCGTCATTATATATATATATATATATATATAGGCATATATATATATACAGGTATATATATATATATATATATATATATATATATATATATATATATATATATATATATATATACACACACACAAGGTTAGATACAATCACGAATTTCAAGGCTACAGGCTTTTTCACAGCTATATCAACAATCACGAATTTCAAGGCTACAGGTTTTTTCACAGCTATATTAAAAAAATTGCCCCATAGCATAACATGGGGCCAAGCTGTCTCAAATAATAGGCTGAGCTGTCTCGCCGTCATGGCCGAGCTGTCTCAAATAATGGGCCGAGCTGTCTCGCCGTCGTGGCCAAGTTGTCCAAAAGGGGGGGATATTGTCTCCCGTATCTTTTCAACGTCTACATGGATGATCTTAGTCTGGAGCTGAACAAGACTCGCACTGGGTGCTGTATTGGCAGCACCATTGTAAATCATCTCATGTATGCTGATGACCTAGCCTTAATCGCGCCCTCTGGAGCAGGACTGGATAAATTATGTGAAAAATTTGGAATCGAACATTCAGTCAAATTTAATCCTATAAAGAGCAATATCATAATATTTAAATCTAACCTTCTATTGAAATCAAAGCTACCTAAATTCCATTTGTATGAAGAAATGATAGAAGAAGTAAGTAAAGTAAAGTATCTAGGACACTATATTTCAAGTGATCGCTCAGATGATGAGGATATGGGTCGTCAGCGAAGGCAACTTTACATGCAGGGAAATTCAATATTAAGAAAATTTCATATGTGCACATGGGATACAAAAATAACATTGTTCAACTCCTACTGCTCACCAATGTATACAGCATAACTATGGTGGAACTATAAGAAAATGACAGTGAATAGACTAAGTATCTCATATCACAATATCATGAAAATGTTTCTGGGGCTCTCAAAATATGAGAGTACAAGTACACTATGTGCCTATATGAACTTACACTGTTACCAATCACTCATTAGAAAGCTAACATATAAATTCATTCAGCGCCTTAACAATTCTGAGAACAGTATCATTAAAATGCTGCAAACTCCAAGCATAGTGTACACCTCTAGGATCCAGGCACACTGGAGGAAGTTGCTCTATATTTAACCTTAAGTAATGATTTCAGGTCTGCTACTCTACAGAATTAGCATACCGGTACTGACCCTCATAGTGCAGTACAGTACCGATATTCCTATACTGTACTGTAGCAACATACTGTACCGGAAGCTAAATGATGTGAGGCATGGTACTGTACACAATTAGGACAGTGGTTTTGGTAACACAGTAGTTTGATGACCACTGGTTTTGGTTGAAGCAGTGCTGTGAACTACATGATAGCAAGCTGGGTATTATTTAATTTTTTTTTATTTTATGTAGCCCATGTACAGTAGCTTATATATATTTATGTTACTGTGAGGTATATATGGACCCCAGTATGGTCCCCTCTGTACTGTGTGAGTCTGAAATAAAGTATTATTATTATTATTATTATTATATAAGTGAGGTAAAGTAGGCCGGTTAGCCTATAGCCTATATTCTGGTTGCACTTCCCAGCTCTTGTGCAGTATCTCCAACTTAGAATGCTCTTGACTGGGCGAGGACTGACCTTAACTCTATTTATACCAAACAAATAATTAATAAAACAAAGGGGCAATGGAACCATAAACACATAAATTGTCCTGAACTAGTAAGATAAAGATGCGAGTCTAAAAGTAAAACAATTATTAACAGAGGATAGTCAGGTAAGATAGTAATTATATTAATCACAAGAGGGAGCGGTAGCTTCCTAAATTACAACAAGAGAGAACACTGAGTAGGTACTATTAAGATCTGCAGATGGAACACAGATAGTGTGCATGGAAAGACTAACTCAAGAACAATGTGAATGAACTCTAGAATAAAAACACTTTACGGTCCTCAAGTCTAAATGATGGATAGTACATATATATAGATTAAAATTAAAATGTAAAACTTGCAAACTAAACAAACCAAAATTGGGACAAGGACAATATAAAGTCAAATTAAATTATCAAAATCGCTATGTGGAAACAACGCTTACTAAAATGAAAATTATTAAATAAAAGAACACAATCCACCACATAGGGTGTACATTACTACATGAGCAAGTTAATCTGTTTCCCAAGCAAACTAATCGCACATATAACAACGCACTATCGTCACGTTAAAGGAATTAGTTAAGTTTGGGAAGTCCGGGACGTTCTGGTAAATTTTACTAAACTCTGCATGAATAAAGAAACTATATGTTAAATGTCAAAATATTATTTAAAATCAAATTTGCAACATGACAAGACATTAACAATAGTACAAAATACAAATATTGATAAGATATCTATACTATTACAAAATAATATATAAAATACAGTACAGCACTCACTAACGATAATGCAATCGGGTAGGTACCTGTAAGCATAGCATGCCTCAAGTGACCCCTATCAATAACTACCCTACAAATAACCTACATTTATCGCACAAATAAACTAAGGAAATCGCAAAAGCAAGCAATTGGTACTATCGACAATGAATACATATAATATAAAGACAAATAAGACTCAGATATGCGGCAAGGATCTAATTCTGGAATGACGTGTAGGCTATCACTGGTGTATGTGTAATGGACGATGTCGTATCTATATCTCCTCTTCAGGGGGTCGCGGGAGCCCGGACCCGTGGAAGTAGCCTATGTATATACAAAGTCGGTGTGAGATAGGTGTTTTGTGTTCTCCAACAAGCAGGGTAATGGTGGCAAACAAGAGGGAAGTCACAAAGAGTCACTTCAATTATTACGTGAGTTGAAACAGAGTCCCGGCACATCTAAGTCTAAATACACTGGCGTCTTACTTCTAACCACAACACGAGAGTCACTTAATTCGGACAGGGGAGCAGGAGCACGGGGGCGAGGAACACACTGGACACTGGTGAGACAAGAGGAGTTCTGTCTTATCGTCGCGGCTCACTAGAACAGGCCCTGCTTCACTGCTTGTGACTCGACGTGGACTAGTCTAACTTCCGAACGGGGTTTCCCTATTTGCGGCTTCTTCACTAGTCCAAATCTATGGGTAGAAGAGTTCCAAGAGCCGCTGGGTGTTGGGGATCCTCCACACTGGTCCAGGGGGCTTCGGGTGCTTGGTGTCCTCTCCCCAACACCTCGAGAAGACATAACTCCTCCTGTCTCACCGCCGTCCAGTGTCCAGTGTGTTCCTCGCCCCCCGTGCTCCACCTGTCTCACCGCCGTCCAGTGTCCAGTGTGTTCCTCGCCCCCCGTGGACTAGTCTAACTTCCGAACTGGGTTTCCCTATTTGCCCCCTGGACCAGTGCAGATGATCAATCCCCATCACCCAGCGGCTCTTGGAACTCTTCGACCCATAGACTCGGACTCGAATAAGCCGCAAATAGGGAAACCCAGTTCGGAAGTTAGGCTGTGTAGAAAACGAAAGTTTCATGCAGAACCTGTTTCGATTGTCTACACTCTGACTGAGAGTTAGGTGCATCGTGTCCCACACCAGCCCCACCCACTGAATTACCCTTGTTGGGACAAGTTTCGACTTTGCCAAGTTGATATTGAACCCCAGGGATTTGACATGGTGTAGAATGATGTTTACATGTTGGAGGCATAGAATCTCGGATTCTGCTACCTCCAGCCAGTCTTCTAGGTACCACATGATATCGTGATTCCTTGTTGCAAAAGTGGTAACAGAGCCTGTCGTACTAATTTGGTGAAGATTCTCGGTGCCAGGTTAATAATAATAATAATAATAATAATAATAATATTTATTCAGTCAGCAATTTACAGAGTTGGTACCACATAGTTTGTTACAAATATGACATGTACCAGCCTTGCATAATTCCAACTAAGGATAGCCCAATAAGGCCGTTAGGCGTATTTCCATTGGGGTCCTTGTGGGATTAGGTTAGCTGGGGAAAAGGGGAGGATAAAGAAATAGATACTTTAGAGAAAGTATTTCTAGGGGGTTATTTTAAGATACCTTACATCCTATAGTAAATATCAGTAATCATTTCAGTTTGGTTTGTCTATCTCTTATGTCGTATTTAGTAGTAGACATAAGCTTGGTGCTCCCTTCTCGCAGCTGTCCGGTTCAGGTGTTCCTTCAGGCTACGTCTGAAGGAATACAGTGTTCTCTATTCACGGACTGACTGGGGTAGGTCGTTCCAGTCTTTGATGGCAGTGAAGAAGAATGTTTGCTTACCCTGTCCTTGGATTCTCGGGACCTTAAAATTAAACATCCTGTTTCTTGTATTATGTCCACTCCTCTCATTTGCTTTAACAAAATCATTCTTTAGATACTCTGGAGCTCTGTCATAGAAAATGTTGAAGGCATTAGTTAGCCTGATTTGTTTGGCCCTGTCAGAGACATTGAGCATACCTAGTGACTGAAGTTGTTCCTGGCCAACATGTGATCTGGGTCCTAGGTTCAGCATGAACCTAACCATTTTATTTTGAGTGACCTGAAGTTTGTGCTGTGCTGATTTAGATGATGCAGAGTACCAGGATGACACAGAATAGTCAAAATGACATTGAACAAGCGCTTGGCAGAGGGTCTTTTTGGTCTCCGCGGGCAAGCATCCCACCTGTCTATACAGGTATTTTATACGTGCTCTACACTTACTCAGGATAGATTCCAAAATTGTTTCACCTGACAACCTCGCGTCCAGTTTCAGTCCGAGATATTTAACTTGTGACACTGTTGTTATAGGAATATCATTACAGTTGACCGAGAAGCCCACAATGTCTTTCAGTTTGCGTTTTGTTCCACATAAGATGGCTTCCGTCTTGCCCAGGTGAAGAGATAGTCTATTGTCCACTAGCCATTCACTACATGATGCTAGTTCTTTGGAAAGTGAAGCGGCAATACTTATTGGGTCTTTTCCTGAAACCAGAAGCACGCTGTCATCTGCATACAGTAATAATTTACATGAGACGCTCAGTTCCATGTCGTTCACATAACAGAGAAAGAGTAAGGGACCAAGGATGCTTCCCTGCGGGACCCCACAGTTAATTGGCATAGGATCAGATATATTATCATCAATTTTGACTCTTTGGGTTCTACCACTAAGATAAGATTTAAACCAGTTCACAGACCCTATGCCCATAGCTTGTAGTTTATTACATAGGATATCATGGTCTACTGTGTCAAACGCTTTTTGTAGATCAAGAAGAACCATACCGGTGTAGTTACCTTTAGAATTTGTTTTACGAATGTGATCCGTTAAGTGGATGAGACAGGAGTCTGTCGAGTACATGCATCTGAAACCTGATTGAAACTTATAGAATAGATCATTTTGTTTGAGGTAGTGTTCAATTTGGGTGTATACCGCTCTTTCAAGGATTTTAGATACAATACATAATATGCTAACTGGTCTGTAGTTGCCAACTTCTAGTTTATTTCCTTTCTTGAATAGAGGGGTTACAATAGCTTCCTTCAGTTCAGCAGGTACTGTGTTGGTGTTAATTGACAAGTTGATGATGTGGGTTAGGGGGCCTGCTATACCAATGGCTCCATCTCGTAGAAATTTGGCAGGAATTTTGTCTGGTCCTGTGCTCTTATGTACATTTAGGTTAGACAGCTCGTCAAAAGTGTATTTTGGTGTAACATTTTGCAATCTAAATGTGTTCGGGTGTATGTCTTTATCTCTGTAGAAATTACGAAAGGTGGCCGTTGTTGTCGTGTATTTATTGAGAGGTTGAGGTAGGTTCTGTGCAAGTGTGTTTGCTATGGAAGTGAAGAAGGAGTTGAAGTAGGTTGAAATTTGTCGTTTATCGTGGCAAACCTGATCATTAATGGTGAGAGCAATATTAGTGTTAGACGAATCCCTTGTCTTGTTGCTGTAGCCTGTTGTTTTTAGGTGCCTCCATAGTTTCTTTGGGTTATTCTGATATTCCTCTGCCTTATTGTGAAAATAATTATTTTTCGCTGATTTCATTTTCCTACTTAGTTTATTCCTGGCCCTGTTGAACTCATGTTTCAGACCTTGATCCTGTCTATGTTTCGCTAGCCTTTTTAACAGATTGTCGTGTTCCAGATGGTGTAGTATGTCATTGTTGATCCATGGGTCTGACCTTGCTTTAATTCGTATGTCTTTCAGAGGAGCTATTTCGTCTAGGATGTTTGTGATGATGGTTCTGAAGCCAACCCATGCGTCATTAACGTTTGTACTTCCAAACACTGGAGACCAGTCTGTATTCCATAAAATGTCCAGAAATGTTTCCTTATTGTAGTTTCTGAGTGACCTTGTTTTGATAATCTTGTGATTCTCTAGGGTAATTTTTGTGGTTTTCCGTGTGCAATATGTGACGAAGTGATCACTTATCCCAGTCTGTATAACCCCTGATTGGGATATTTTGTCCTCTCTGTTACAGTTTATGTGGTCTAATATTGTGGCAGTGTTCTCAGAGATACGTGTGGGGGTTGTGATGAGTTGTTTGTGATTGTGCATTGTCAGTATATGCCTATATTCTCGTACAAGCCTATAATTTCGTTGTTTGTAACACAGGTTAAAATCCCCTAGTATGATGGATTCATTCCGAGGGTCTAGCGATGACAAAGTTCGTTCAAATTTGGTCAAGAATTGTGTGTCGGCTGGTGGCCTATAGCATACCCCAATTGTGATGGGTCTTGTCCTCGGCAGGTGTAGGTCGATCCACAGGGCTTCGTGATTTTCTACATGGAGGTCGGTCCTAGTTGTGTGTGCGAGGTTGTTTTTTACATACAGACATACTCCTCCCCCATGCCTATTGCGATCATTCCTAACCATGTTGAAACCTTGAATGTTTATTTCACCATCGTTTATACTTTAATCCAGCCAGGTTTCTGTGATTGCAATTATTGAAGCTTTGGCCTTATTAGCTAACAAGTTTATTTCTGACAATTTATGGTACATTGATCTGGCGTTAATGTGGATAAGATGGAGCCCTTTGTTGGTGAACACTCTGTATTCATCTTTGATTTTGAATGTGTCCTGGCTGGATTCTGAGTTGTTAATACTTGGATCATTTACATTAATATTCGGTAATGAATGCAAGGCACACTTATTGCAAAGGAATTCCCGTTCTTCACTGTTGATCTTCTTAGAGATGCACTTCATGTGAGCTACCTGTTTACACTTTACACAGTTTTGGATCTTCTGACGTCGTGTTATGAGTGATTCACAAATAAAACAAATGGTTTCGCGATGTTGTACAGCTGAGTTCCTACATTTAACACATTCAACTTTGTTTCTACTGTTAACGGAAGTACATCGGTTATGAACAATTTCATTACAACTGTTGCATTGTAAAAGTGAACTCCTATTGTTGAAACCAATATTACAGACTATACATAGTTCAGACCGAAAGGCATGCGTTGAAAGACATAAGTCTGCTGCCTGATCCTCAGAGCGAGGAATTTTTGGAACTCTTTGTTGACTGGGACATGCTAATTAATAGGCTTCTGTCAGATCTAACGAGCACATGTATCCAACCTTGCGGCAGAAGAGTTAGTCTGATTTGATTCACAGTGAGCATTCTGAATGAAGGGTTGTGAATATGGCGATTCAGATGAGACAAGCCACCGCCAAGTGATACCCTTGCGTACCACCATTCTTGCCCAAGTCTGCTGGGGCCAAGCCCGGTGACACGTCCGGAATTCTCCAGTCACGCAACTGGACTCGTCCGGCAGAGCTACACTCTGATCCAACTCGCCCTGCCTGGGCCCTGGGAGTGAGAGAGCTTTGTGTTCTGGTTTTTTGATTGGGGAGTGGTGGAGGTAGACGGCTGGCTGGTAGTAGGGGTCCGTGACTCTTGTCTCGACTTACCCTTAGGTTGACTTCTGTACCACTTCCCCTTATGCTGTGACTTACCTCTGGTAAAGCCACTGCCCCCTGGCGCGGAAGGAGCTTTGGGTGCAGGAAAAAACTTAGAACTACTGGGATGACTCTTAGTATACTTTGGCTTAGTAAACTTAGTAGACTCCTTCCACGGCGCAGAGGTAGGAGACCTATGAGAGTCAAGAAGGCTAAATACAGTCCTCCATGTTTCCTGACAAACAAGAGTAGGAGTTAACACTGGTGACAGTACAACCTGATGTGGGGATCGGTTTTTACACCATACCCGAAAGAGGATTTATGGAGCTCCGATCTTACTCTCAACCATCTGAAAAATTTTACCAACACACCTAAACTTCGTTAAATGCGGAAATAGCCTCACGAAAATATCAAGCCCTGGTGGGGGCACGAACTCTCGACCCTTGGGTGTGAGGCAGACACCTTACCAGTTAGACCAATAGAGATATCCCACTTGGCCTGTTCGGCTCAGGGTATTTCGGCATCCGAGGTCTGTTTAGGCTAGCCTATTTTCACTGACTTTACACTACTTCACCTTCCGGGAAGCGAAAGTTCCGAACAGAGAGGAACAAGCTTGAGCCGAATCGACCGAGAGTCCGTCAGAGAGATGAACGGGAATGGCGAGTCAACTTCACTGAGCGGTGCACCACACGCACCTACTAACTGCCCAGTTGGCAACTCGCTTGGGCGGCTGGCAACTTCCACAATCCTACCCAAGCGCGTCTCACAACCTCTGCTCACAACACTCCCTGCTCTCTCCTATCCTCTTCCTTGTCCTGTGGGGATCGGTTTTTACACCATACCCGAAAGAGGATTTATGGAGCTCCGATCTTACTCTCAACCATCTGAACAATTTTACCAACACACCTAAACTTCGTTAAATGCGGAAATAGCCTCACGAAAATATCAAGCCCTGGTGGGGGCACGAACTCTCGACCCTTGGGTGTGAGGCAGACACCTTACCAGTTAGACCAATAGAGATATCCCACTTGGCCTGTTCGGCTCAGGGTATTTCCGCATCCGAGGTCTGTTTAGGCTAGCCTATTTTCACTGACTTGACACTGACGCCCTATCTCCGTCGTTACCAAAAACACCCACAAATCTTGCCTAGCCCGGACTGCCTCCAAAAAGGCAACCCGTATGTCACCAAGAGTCTGAACGAAGTTCTGCAAAATTAGGCGTCGGGTGAGAGATAAGGCTTTCGTGGCTTGTGGTACCTCTATAGCCTCAGATGTCCTAATTAGAGATGCAGCAATTTGACGGCTAAACCACTCTATTCACACAGTAGGGCCTCCCATTCGCCAGCCTATTCAACGAAAAAGCCCGATCCAACGACAAGAGGAAGAGACAAGTTCAAGATATGATGGACACAGGCGTTATTCGCCCCTCTACAAGTCCATGGTCATATCCGGTAGTGCTAGTGCGAAAAAAAGATGGGTCCACACGATTTTGCATAGACTACCGCCAGCTAAACGATGTCACCATCAAAGACGCCACCCCACTGCTTCGCATCGATGATTCCTTAAGACTCCTTACTTGGAGCCAAATGGTTCACCACCCTCGACTTGCAGGCGGGTTATTGGCAAGTCCCCGTCGTACCAGAACATCAAGAGAAAACGGCTTTCTCCACCAGTCAGGGTAGACTCTACGAGTTTACCGTGCAACGGACCCGCTACTTTTTCCAGACTCATGGAATCAGTACTAAAAGGACTAACCTGGGAAACTTGCCTTGCATATCTGGACGACATCATCATGTTTAGTAAAACTTGGTCCAAACATCTTCAACGCCTTCAACAAGTCTTCCAAAGGATTTGTGATGCTAACCTAAAATTAAAACCCTCCAAGTGCACCATGGCCCAAAAAGAAGTTAAGTTCCTTGGCTACATAGTCTCAAAAGCAGGGATATCACCAGACCCGTCAAAACTGCAAGCTATAAGCGACATTACGCCCCCCAACAACGTAAAAGGAGTACGTTTTTTTTTAGGATTGGCATCCCACTACAGACGGTTTGTAAAGAGCTTTGCCACAATAGCCAAACCTCTCCACGACCTCACAAAAAAAGAGGAACCTTTCATCTGGAGCACCAAGAGATTACAGGCTTTCCAAACCTTGAAAGACTTACTGGTAGCAGCACCAGTCATCTTCTTCCCTGACTACACCAAACCTTTTCATCTCTACACCGACGTATCCCAATTCGGAATAGGTGCAGTAGGCTACTAGCCCAAACCTGGGAAGGTAGGGAACATATTATAGGTTTGACTCCTGTAAGGAGATAAAGAAAACCTAATATTTAGTAGTGGCCCCGTAATCATTGACGAACATGCCTATTACATAAGGCATCCTCTTCAAACACTAATCCGCCGTAGTTTGAATCTACCGCGCAGAGCATTTAAAAACTGAGGAGCCTTCATCATGAGCGCACGCGACCTCACTCATGGCTTCAGTCATTATGAATTGGGTTCTCACTACGAAAAAACTTCGTAAAAAATAAAAACAAAAAGAAAATAAGAATAACTATCCAATAAGCTTTCCATCATATCGTGGATGTACTTGTGTGGATTTCTGACCAGACGCTGAATCAGGCGTCATTCCTCCTTCACTGACATATCAAGTAAACCAAAATCCTTAATACATCAACGAATGGGAAGGGGACGGTCGGGAGGGCCCCAGTCGTCAATGATTACGGGGCCACTACTAAATATTAGGTTTTCTTTATCTCCTTACAGGAGTCAAACCTATAATTTATTAGTGGCCCCTCCATCATTGACGAACATGCCTGATATCTAAGACTGGAGGGGGACATTCGTAATCATATCATAACTCTAGAAAAGCAGATAATAAAAACAACCACATAGTATTCTTACTTTTGAAAAATGTATTTAATACGGCGTAGGCCGGAAATATACAAGAAAAAGGGGTTCAGGCAGGTGCGTGCTTCAAAGAAGCCTGCCCGACAAAAATAGGTAACCCTGAAGATTCTGAACACAGATCTGTAGTTACAAAAGGCACCCCACTCAACGAGTGGTGACAAAAATAATAAGTTATAAGTTTATATGTGCACATCATAAACCCCAAAATACATGTGGAGATCAATTGCTAATGAACTCCATTGAACTAATGTTACATTGCTTTTGCAGCTAAAACTACTATAACAACACCGTTGTTTTGTACTAAACTTTGTACTAGCACAAATTCTCGCAGAGAAATTTTCATATCACATTTTAACCTTAAATTGTATCACAGCTCTCATACTCCGGCGGGGTCTAGGGTGTCCTATGTCAACTGACTGCACCCCCCCCCCCCCCCCTTCCTTGAAAATAAACATAAGTGACTGCAGGGCCACCTAGACCCTCTGCCTTAAAGCTATACATGGTAAGGAAGGTTTGTCTAGAGCAACTGACAAGTATCTAGAGAGAAACGTATGATTAGACGCCCACAACTGTGTGGACGCAATATCTTCAACTGAAAAGTTTTTCAGGAAACGTAAAGAGGCCGCCCACTTGCGTAAATCGTGGGCCCTACCCACAACGCCGGGATTACTCTCTTTAATGACTTCTACCAGAAGAGAGGCTAATCGCCGTTTAAGTAAGCGTTTACCCGTACTCGCTACCCATAAAGCACCTTGGGGGTTATGAGGAGCTATTCTCAAATATTTGGTTAGAGCTTGCACTGGACATAAATTATGATGCACCTTTCCCCTTTTTAACGCCGGCACCGTGAACTCAGAAAACACGTGTGCACTATGCTCATTCTTGGCTACAAACGCCGGGGAGGGTGCAATGGAAATTGAATCATTAAGTCTACCAAACCTAAGACAATTAGGTGTGTTGCTCATCGCCGCCAGCTCAGACACTCTGTTTCCGGTGGCCAAAGCCAAAAGGAAAACTGCCTTCTTTAAGATTAAAGTAAAGTCTGCAGTATTTTGATACAGACGAGAATGAAGTAAAGACAAAGCTTTGTCCAGAGACCAAGTAGGCATGAGCTGACGGGGAGGTGGGCGGAGTTTAAAACACGCTCTCATAAATCCTGTTTCCTCCGCCACCGGTATGGATAGACCTGTAAGGTCGAAAAAGGGCACTCTAATCGCAGTTAAGTGATTCTTCAAAGTAACCACAGATAAACGTTTCTGCTCAAACAGATAGTTCAAGTAATTAAAAACCAATGCCACTGAGGGTACAGTTTGTTCCGTTCTAACAATCCAAGAAGTAAAAGCTTTCCAATGAGATTGATATTGTCGCTTAGTAGACTGAGTATATTGATTGAGCAATTTATTGGTCACATCCCTACCGTATGGTGCTAGCCACTTGGCCTCCTGAATGTCCATAATGCAAAAGTCAGCGAGGTCTCTAGGTTGCCAATCGTGTCTAAGTGGAAGTACCCGACCGGGAGCGATACCGGGTCCGGGCACCACATTATTAACTGCTGGTACCACACCTGCGCCGGCCACAGGGGCGCGATTAGCGAGACTAAGCCTCGATAAACTCGTAGTTTGTTCACTACGTGGCACATTAGTGACGCATCTGGCGGCGGAAACAGATAGATGGAGCTCCATCTGTTCCAGTCTGTCACTAGGGCGTCTGGCCCCCCTGCCGGCGTTATCGCCCGGCGGGTGAGGTATAGAGGGAGCTTGTGAGTCTCCTCGGACGCAAAAAGATCCACTTGTGGATGGGAGAGCTCCGCAATCATTAGGTCGAAAATGGGTTGCTTGAGCTCCCATTCTACTGTCGTGCTCTGTCTCCGGGACAGAGCGTCTGCCCAGACGTTCGCTACGCCTGGGAGATAAGATGCGTGAAGATAAATATCTAGACTGGTGGCTAGAACAAAAATCTCTTCCGACACGAGTAGCAACTTCCTTGACCTCGTTGACCCTTGTTTCTGAATACAGTGAACTGCATTCAGATTGTCCATTCTGAAGGCCACTGACTTGCCCCGTAACGCCGGGCCGTGAGCCTGAAGGAAATACAAGGGGACTAGTAACTCTTTGACATTTATGTGAGAGATTTCTAAGTGGGACCAAAGTCCCTGACCCTGGTGCCCCTGATTTGACTGAAATCCCCACCCTATGGTGCCTGACGCATCCGTGTCTACCCATACCGTTGGAGGAGGAGAGGTCCATGACATGATTGAGTGCAATGTTTCCCTCTTCGCCCAGACCGCTAGTAAGGTGTGGATTAATTTTGGTATGGGCCATAATTTTCCCGCCGGTAAGAGTGGGAAATATTTGTTGCCTTCCAATATTAATCGTTTTACTTTCAACCGGCCCAACTTGACAGTTAGCTGAATCCAGTTGAGAGAGCCGACCAGAGACTCCCAGACTCTTCGTGTCGTAGTCAGACTGTGAAGAAACCTGAACAGTTTCCTGCGAAACCTGTTGCGATTGTCCACACTCTGACTCAGAGTGAGAGCGGCGGTGTCCCAGACCAGCCCTATCCACTGAATTACTCTTGAGGGAACAAGGTTTGACTTTACCAGATTTACCTTGAAGCCTAGAGTTTTGACATGATTTAAAATGATATTGACATGTTTTATGCATAATTGTTGTGTCTCTGCCACCACCAGCCAGTCGTCTAGATACCACAACACTCTGATTCCCTGTTTTAACAATGGCATCAGGGCTTGCCGGACTAGTTTCGTGAATAATCGAGGTGCTAGGTTCAAACCGAACGGCATCCTCTGAAAAACAAAATTTTGGTGCCTGATCCTCAAGGCCAGAAACCTTTGAAATCTTTTGTTGACCGACACGTGCCAATAGGCGTCTGTCAGGTCTAGGGAACACATCCAGCCACCCGGCGGAAGTGTTAGCCTGATTTGATGAACTGTTAACATTCTGAAAGACTCGTTGTAAATGTGAAGATTCAGATACGACAGGTCTACGACCGGCCTCATCTGAACACTGTCCCGTTTGGGAACCAAAAACAGTTTTGACGTGAATACAGGGTAATCTGGAGGTACCGGGATGATGACATTCTTGGCAATCATCTCCTGGACCAGCAACTCCACCTCTAATGAAACACAATTTGCCGTTGTCGGCTGACGTAAGCGAGGTCGCCGGAGCCACTGCCAAGTGATGCCTTTGCGTGCCACCATCCGTGCCCAGGTTTTTAACGGCCATGCTTGGTGACACGTTCGGAACGACCCAGTTAGCAGACAAGGGTTCGCCGGCTGTACTTCCCTCGGTTCCTCCGGCTCTAAGATAGGCACTGGGAGTGAGAAAGACTTTAGTTTTTTGATGGTGGGTTTGGTGGTGTTGGACGCTTCGCCGGCTGGCTGGTGTGGGCCGAAGACTGGCCCTGCCCCGGCTTATACTGGCCGCGTCCCCTCTGTCCTGAAAACCCTCTCTGTCTATGCCTGAACTGACCCAGGGGGGATTGGGAGGACTTAGGCGGAAGAAACGGCTTAGAACCCCCTGGCTGAGCTTTAGTAGGAGGCTTAGGTTTGGGGAAGTTAAATGCGGGTTTCTTAGCCTGTGCGGGACTGTGCTTCACGGCCTGTGCCATGTTAAACACTGTTCGCCATACATCAGGGGACATTAAAGAAGGTGTAAGTACTGGGGACATTACCACCTGGTTAGCAATGCGATCAGGCAGCTTGCGAACTAATGACATCCTAAGATCCTGTCGTGCTCGCACCGCCTCAAGTAAGGCTGTGCGTATGTCACCTAAGGATTGAATCGACGACTGAAGAATCAGACGCCGGGATAATTCAACTGATCTTCGAGCATCCGCGTCTGCGATTGCCTGAGTAGACCTGAGTAAAGACTTAGCCACCTGTTGAGAAACTATGTACTGTGAAAACAGGCGGAAAGCTTTTCCCCTTAGCCTAAATTCTCTGTCTAGGTGAGAAGGGGTAGGGGTAATGAATGGTTCCTTTAGTTCACAAAGATTAATCTTAGGGGCAGCTAAAAAAGAAAATAAAGCTGACGGAACTCCGCCGGCAGAACCTACCGGCATGGAGAACCATGAATGTGTATCCTGAGGGATCTGGTGGGAAGATTTAGAAGTGAAAGTGGTTGCAAAGTTTTGAGCCTCTACCTCCCAATCCACCCAAGGTCCTGGTCCCAACTGTCCCACCTTCAACACTGGATTAGCTGTCTCGTCTGTGACGGTCTGTAAATCTAGTTCAGGAGTAAGAGCCGACAGAGCCTTAATATCATTAAACCCATCCAGCTTAGACCAGTCTGAAAAAAGTTTTGAAGCTGAGGCAGGGGGTAAAGCAGGCTTAGATGCATAAACAAAATAATCCTGATGATAATAACTAGGTATAGCCTTGATATTTACGTCCAAAACATTACCCAAGGCATCCAATGCCCTTAATTTCTTAGACTTATTTCCCTGGATAAACCACTCACGTGGTACCGGGAGTTCCCCTGACAAGGTAGGCTGGGCAAGCTCTGGCTTAGAGGGGTTCAAAGGGACCCATGACTCGTCTGGCCCATAAAGCAGGGGCATAGCTACCTTTCTAAGAGGCGCTTTGTCTAGAGGGGGTGGATTAACATCCGTAATGACCCTGACATTTGACGTAGTGAATGCCGCCGTAGCTGGCTTAGAGCTCCCTGCCGGTGACAGAGTAGGAGGGTTAGGAATCTTAGATAAATCGATTGACGTTATCAGAGGCCGTACCGCAGAACCTGTCAAGGGAGCCCCCAAGTCCATTGTGGGGTTTTCTCGTTGTTGATTAAAGAATTTTGATAGAGCATGAGTAAGTAACCCATCAATTTCTTGTGCTGTAACAAACTGGTTAGATGCAGAACTTTCAGGTGAATCAGTATTATCATGGGCGGCGTCCAGGCCTGAGCCTGACCCTTGTCCCTCCCTATCTGAAATTAATGACACTTCATCTTGTTCCTCCCGATCCTCCTGAGAAGACCCCGCCGAGGCAGGGGCACCTTGTTTCCAAGATAAATCAGGGATAGAGGATGGGGTCGCCGCGTCCCTGTGGACATCGGCTACTGTGTGACTCGTATGAGTCGGACGTGGATGGTCAGACCCTGGCTGAGCAAACCGCCAAACACCGAGGCTCTGGCCTACGCTCTCTTGAGAGTCTGAAACATTCTCAATTATTGAATTTCCTGAACTTTCCGTTTCTAGGGTTAAAATATCAATAGGTAAATCTTGTTTAGGGACAGGCGCTTCACTATACTCTGAGGCTGTAACAGAAACATTTTCAGGTGTAGAGGTACGATGAGATGCACTAGACTTAGTAGAATGTCGAGAGGACTTCTTATGGGAATCCTTTTTGGAGGATTTGTGGCTACGGTGTGACCGCGAACTAGACCTAGGTTTGGAAGAATCACCACCATGGCCACTGGGGGAAGCTTCAGTCTTACACTTCTTACTAGCCGGGGAAGAGGCCCGACTTGAAGACCGTTGTCTGAGGGGTGACCTTGACCTCGATCTCGCCTGCGACGAGGAGGTGGCTGCCGGGGGAGTAGGCTCTCTCGGGCGTTTAAACGTATCCACAGACGATACAGAACCCTGGCTAGTCTCTGTCGGCTTAAAACCCGTTACTCTAGAGGTACGTTTAGGGGGAGGGTGCTCTGACAGCAACTTATCCCAAAGTGGGACGTTGTCACATTGAAGTGACTTATGTGCGACAATGGTAGTATAGGCCGACATTTGTTGTCTGACCTCTCTCAACGCTACCGCCGCGGTCTTGTCATTGTCACACAGGACTTTATTGGCTAATTGGGAGCAAAATGAACAATTAAGTGTAACCCAGAGACCCCTTGAACGGTCTAGACATCTAACACACCTTATGCAAAGGGTATGCGCAAAAATTGGGATACCCGCGCAAGTAGGGGTAATGCACAGGGCAAAAACTGGGGCCACATTAGCCATGACAGAGACTGGTGTGAGGAACTACCGCCGGGTCTGTATTGTTCCGCCGGAGCTCAGCTCTGGAAAAATAAAGAAAAATTTCCAGGAATTAATGCTCATAAGGTTAACCCAAGTGTTCGCATACAAGTGTTAATAACCCGCCGGGTAACGGGATGCAAAGACACAGCTAACACATCTCGCTACGCGGCTGGGTGTAAAGAGGCTAAACAAATCTTCTTAGCTAAAGAACATGAAGAATACCCTCTGATATAATGGTCCAGTATGGCACTTATAGTCTGTAGGAGGTGGTGACTGTCTCAAGATTCAATTTTGTAACAAAGCCCCCCCTCATAAAGACGCCGGCCCTTGAAATATTTTAGTAGAATAGCCCAGGGCAGGAATATACGAGATCTGATTTTTTAACGAATTGTCCCAAACGATCGTCGTAAAAATAGAAGGCGGCGATACTGAAAGTATCACCCAATTAAGGTTGATCGAAATTGAATTTGTTTATAAATTCCTTAGTTCCTCTACTTAGGGGCACCCGCCGGGTGTGGGAATCGATTTGGTTAAACCTCACTGATCCTTCAATTGCCGTAAGAGTAAAGGCAGCGATACACAGAGTATCACTCAAATGGATTGGTTAACTATAAGAGACCTAAGTCGTTTTATCCCACCCTGCTCAGGTGCACCCGCCGGGTGAGAAGTCTAAAAGTTAACCCCACAAGTTCCTGACCCCACTTCTTTGTAAAAGATCGCCGGGGAGGAACGCCTAAACAACAGCTAGGTTTTCCATGTGGTTGTCGTAAACCAGGTAGAAAAACCTATAAAAAACGAGTGTTCTCAAGAACGTTGTTTCTTTATATATCTAAATATATATGTAAGGATGGGTACAGCCATCCCGCCGGGAATTTTAAAGGAGGCCTGAAACCAGGCACCCACAGAGACGCAGTCCTGGAGAGCCACAGACACCTCCCCACGCCGGGGAACCAGCCAGAGTTAAAAACCACGTGTGGCCCAACACCGCTCATCGGTCAGGATTTTTCATGGTGAAACCGAGAAAAACCCGCCGGAAGGCAAACCCCACCCTGAACAGACACCATCTGAACAATACGACACGAGGAGAGACACGCACGACTAACCAAGGTCACAACATAATCCGTGGAATTAGCCAATACACAACTAAACCAGGAAACAAATATAGTCCGAGGAATTAGCCAATACACAACTAAAACCCGGATACACATGACACAGTAGGGCATATTTAAAAATAAATAATAACACTAGACATGTGGCAAAGCTACGAGCGGCTGGCTAGGCCTAGGTAGACGGCATGAAAATAGTTGAAATATAAACACACACTGGAATATCACAACAGGAACCACCGCCAACACACCACTGAAGCGATAACTTCCCACCCCGGGAAGCCTGACACGGACCCAGAAAAAACTTCACTAAGTGAAGAAAAATACGCTGGGAACGTCAGCAAACACACAGCTTACCTCATCAGAAGGATAAAAGGCAGCAATAATTAACGCGTAATGAAAGCCGCCTGCATCACCAACTAACCCAACTGTGAAAAGTTCACGTGTCCACAACAGGACCACGAGGGTACATCCGAAATAGATGCCCCATACATACGACCCAAAATACACTGCACTGCGGGCAACCAGCCCAGGACACTCCTGCTACGCCTATCCTAACCTTACTCGATACATCCCAGAGTAAACAAATGAGAAAAAACTCACTAGGGACGCAACGAATGCGGAACCAGCGGAGCCTGAAAGGTACGTCCGGGCAGGCTGAGCGCAGAGCAAAGAAGGAGGAATGACGCCTGATTCAGCGTCTGGTCAGAAATCCACACAAGTACATCCACGATATGATGGAAAGCTTATTGGATAGTTATTCTTATTTTCTTTTTGTTTTTATTTTTTACGAAGTTTTTTCGTAGTGAGAACCCAATTCATAATGACTGAAGCCATGAGTGAGGTCACGTGCACTCATGATGAAGGCTCCTCAGTTTTTAAATGCTCTGCGCGGTAGATTCAAACTACGGCGGATTAGTGTTTGAAGAGGATGCCTTATGTAATAGGCATGTTCGTCAATGATGGAGGGGCCACTAATAAATAAATCAATATAAGAACTGGCAAGGGACACAAATTGACAGACGAACAGTGCAACGTGGTGTTATGTATAGCTAACTGCTAAAAATGGGGGAACGAAGATAGGTGTCTTCCCTTTTTACAAGTTCCCTAAATTATGTTAACATTGGGGAGTTGGTACATCAATAAAATAGCAATGTGGATCTCAGTGAGTTATGGGGCTGTCTAGTGTAATTTCATAATTAATCTCGGAATTAATCCTAGGTATTTTGTCTAGGGAAATGGAGGTTGTATTGGGAAGGTTGGGAATATATATAGTTAGCGGATAAAACAACGGGAGATTAGAGACATTGAATTGCTAGAATTGGGGGGGGGGACTATGATTGTTATATAACTAAATACAGGGCTGACGTAATCACGATCTGATTTGGTGTGAAATGGAAGCTAAGGTGTCTTTTAGATCGCCTCGAACCTACACAATGAAAGTATTATAGCCTGTATGGTGGTTACATAATTAAATACATACTTAGGTGGTACATCAAGAATGTCAGTGAGTAAGGTATTGTGGTTTGTATATTAGAAGACTGTGATTGAGAGACGTATAATATGTGGAATGAATTGGGAGAGAGAGAGAGAGAGAGACCAAATCGGGGATGGAAAAGGGACCGGGGATCTCGGGGGTGGGGGTTTCGCTCTCAGGATTTTCGTTCCTGTGGTATTTTATGTCTTATAATGTTCAAATATAATGAGTTAGAACAAGTTGACTGAAAGGTAAGTGTTCGTTTGGGCATCAGTTGACTTGGGTAGGCTACAGATGCTTTTTCGGTTAATGCCTGCTTAATTTGTATTGCAAAATATCAATGTTAAGCGGCATTTTCGAGATTTAGAATAAAAGCCACTATTATAGTCTGTAGATATGATTCAAATAATTGTAATGAAACAGTTATTTTAATTTTTATCACAAGCAACCTACGAAATGAAACACAAGTCACTCCAACCAATCACGCACCATCACTGCGCAGTGCCACATCTTATGATTCTCGATCCTCAGCTGGAAAAAAAATCAGGTATATATTTTTTTTTGTTATGCGACACAACACGTAGTACCTTTACGGCCCTCTATGCTTAGGCTACTATGGTAAATATATAAAACTAAAAGTAATTGACTATAATCAATAATATGTGGTTTAGTACTTGTATAATCGATCATATGTAAATCTTCATTTTTCTTGCCATTAGTTTAGGTGACATTTATACTTGTAATGTCAAACCAAATATAGGCATATGGTAAACATATTCTCAGTTTTTCAGTTTTTGTTATCCTTCACATCTATATAATAATTTTGATTGTCTGTGTCTTCTTTATAGGCGGCCGCAGTTTTTAAGCTAGAGCGTTCATACTTGGTATGCATAGTAAGGGGGTCCCTAGGCAGGTTTTAGTGAAAAAATAGAATTCCCCAGGGTGAAAGGGACGGAGAAAATGGGCGCGAAATCGGAAAAAGGGCCGTTTGGGGCAGGAGGCCTCCGATCGAAAGTTCTTCGCAGCCCCCCAAAATGGGGGTACGGATGAGGTCAGATCCAAAATCGGAGGTCATTTAGCGGCCGAAATCGAGGTCGCCGTTTAACCTAAGAAGTGCGCATGGGGGGTATGAGACACCACACTCCTGTGCTGACGTATTTGAGCTGTTCCCATCACTAACATCGTTATTTTACCATAAATAGCATTAATACTTATCCATATGCGCCTATTATAGGTTGATTATAAGGTATTAACCTGTTACAACAATAAAACAAGTGGAAACTGTTTGGATGGTCAAAATCAGCGATACAGGCCGGGAGTTACATAATGTATGGCTGAGGCAATCTCCCTGCCCTCCTCCCCTCCCCTTGTCTGGAGAGACACTGTTACGCAATAGTCTCTCTCTCGCTCTTTCCCACGCTTGGTAACAGTGATGACAACGCCCTGCTACCAACTCGCTAATGTTAGCACGAAAATATAGACCACAGAATAAGGGAATAACAGGGAAAATAGGTGATAACTGAAGGAGGGGAGGAAAGTGGGGGAGGTGGAAGAGTGATATTTGGCATGGCCCAGGGGCAAAAAAAAAAAAAAAAATTGGGGGAGTGTTTTAAAGGGATTTTTTTCCCCTTACTCTTAACCCGGGAACTACGGGGAGACTCTTAAGAGTTCCCCCGGCGGACTGCGGGGAGACTTATGAGTGAGTGAAAAAAAAAATCAACTTTTGACCGAAAAAAAAAAAAAAAAAAAAAAAAAATTTGGCCTCTGGGCCATGCAAAATCTCAGTCCTCTACCTCCGCTCCTTCCCCACTTTCCTCCTCTCCTTCAGTTATCACCTATTTTCCCTGTTATTCCCTTATTCTGAGGTATATTTTCGTGCTAACATTAGCGAGTTGCAAGCAGGGTGTTGTCATCACTGATGGCAAGCGAGTGCAAGAGAGAGAGAGAGAGAGTATCGATCGACTGTGTCTCAGTGGCCTTGGGGGAAATTGGCGGGAAAGCAGCTTGCCTCACCCATACATTATACAACTCGCGGGCTATATCTCCGATTTTGACCATCCAAACGCTGTTTTCACTCGTTTTATTGTTGTTTCAGGTTAATACCTTTATAATCAATCCATAATAGGCACATATGGATAAGTATTAATGCTATTAATGGTACAATGAATATTTTAGTGACGGAAACACCTCAAATACGTCAGCACAGGGGGACGTTTCCAATTACCCCCATGCGCACTTGTTAGGTTAAGAGTCTCCCTGCAGTTCCCGGGTTAATGAGGCACAGGGAGCTTGGTCTTGGTGCGAGAGTCACACTCGACTGGTCGAGGTGTGGCCTTAGAATCGGCTCTCTCCTAGGATAAACTTATAAACTATAATGGAAAGGGACAGGTTGAGAGTAAAAGAAGATTGTTCCCCCGTGGGCATTCTCACCCCCGCCTCACTATTGTGAGGCTGATCTTTTCCTCCACATTCCCTCTAGGTAGTCCTTAACACTCCGTGCAGTGGTCTCATTCCACATGTTTAGGTCGTTCAGGCCAAGCAGGTAGATCACTATTCCGTCGAGCCCCCATTCATACCTTCCTACCACTGCATTCCATTCCTCTGCACCAATTTCTTGCACTATGGATCTTAATTAGTATTACCCGCCTTCCTCCTTCATATTTTCTGCACTGTAGGAGGATATGCTCCACAGTCTCATCCTCCCCGCTCTCGCACATCTTGCATGCCTTGTTGCCTTCATTTGACCATCTATATGTTCTGCTGTTCAGCTCAAGCAACTTAGTTCGGGCCTTGAAGAGGAGTTCACCTCCGATGCTCCCATCGTAGAATGGCTCCCTTCTTGGCTGTTGCTTACACATGTACCATTCTAGTGAACTCTTGTTCCTCATATTCCCTACCCATTCATCCCTTGCTACGCTTTGTACCCATTTGCCGATCTCTTTCTTCCATCTCTCATGGCTCCACATTTCCATACTTTCCCCCATCATGATACCACGCATTCCGTACTTCTCTATCTTTTTGTCGCACATCTTGTTCCACTTACTGCTCTCCTTAGCCCATTCAAACACCTTTCGTGCCCATCTATCACCATTCATTTTTTCCAGTCTGACCCGGTACCGTAGGGCTCCCTTGTCTATTCTTTCTTCAAGGGAGCTCCACCCCGCGTCACCTCTCAAGGCTTCTACTGCAGTGTACTTGTTCGCTCCCAGTGCGAGCCTTCCGACCCTATTCTGGGCAACTTCCAGCTTTGCCGTGTCATTCGCCGTCCATGGGATGGTTTCCAGACCATACATCAGGCCCGGCACAGCCATACCTTTCCATACTCCTCGCACTACTTCATACTTGTTCGCTCTACACCTTGCAGCACTACTAATAGTCTTCCCACCCACTGGCTCGCTCTTGTTAGTCTCTCATCTTTGTCGAGGCCGGTGTGGTAGTAGTGATTGATGATGGTGATTATGGTAGTAGTAGTGGTAGTAGTAGTGATGGTGATTACCCGGGCAACGCCGGGTACCCCTGCTAGTTTCCAATAAAGCACGAGTTTGACAGTTGCGCGTTCAAGCGTTGTGATCTCGCAGTTGATATAAGACAGTCCCTCGGGCAAGACGGCCAGACCCACGGCGCGTCGGCTGCTTGTTTGTTTACAATGTGGACGGGATGGCGCCGGCCTGCCTTCTCTCGCTTATTATGGACTTGTCTGAGTCACAAATTGGCCGAAACTGGTACCCCACACATCAGTCACACTCGGGATTTAAGTATATCAGCCTGGCGACTAGGAGAGAAAGCCGGGAGGGCGGTGAAGGTAGGAGATGACGATGGTCGAGGAATCCATGAGATGGCGAAGGAAGGGTCTGTAGGCGTGACAGGTAACCTTGCTCGTCTGGCAGAAGAGGACCTCGTTCATATGGTGGAATCACTCACGCCAGAACAGCGCATCATTTTGCTGGAACACATGCAACTCTCTCACGCCAATGAGGTCAAGCATAAGGCAGAAGGTAGGCTATGGAGCTCCTGGTACTGGTAGGCTGGTATGGTAGCCTAATGGGAAAAACTAAATTTGGTTCAATGTTATTTTAATACCACAAATTGTATTCAAGATAAATATTGGATTTTTTTTATTTTAATAGGCCTAGGCCTACCACAAATTTTTTGAGTGTTTTTTTATAAAAGAAATTGTTCATTTGCATCAATAGGCCTATATAGTGTTTGTAATTAATTAGAAATCTTGGGAAAACCTATTTTCCCCATTAGGCCTATTGATCGATGTTGAGACACGCCCCTGATAGTGATTTGAAAAGACATTAGCCTAACCTAACAACCTTACCTAACCTAACCTAGTATTATGGGTGGGGGCTGCTGCCCCCACACCCCCGCTGGTTGTGTACTAATCCCTTAGTAAAAAAAAATAAAATAAAAAAATGGCTATCGATTATACGAAAGTCAATGAAGTTCACGGTTTTTACTCTGCAATCTTCAGCTTTGATTGTAGCCTACATTGATAACGGGAAAGTACCGTATTGACAATCTTGTTACGAATATTAAATTTTAATACCATTATTTTATATTAGATTTTTCCGAGGGTTTAACACATTTTCATATGATCTTTATAGCTATCGATAACTGGAAGTACCGTATTGAAAACCTTGTTACGAAAAAGACATTTTAGTACCATACTTTTTTATTAGGTTTTGCCGAGGGTTAAAACAAATTTTCTTATGCTCTTTAGAGCATATAGATTCAATATTTATCTTCAAATATATCAACAAAATTTGTGGTATTAAAATAACATTGAACCTAAATATTGAATCTATATGCTCTAAAGATCATAAGAAAATTTGTTTTAACCCTCGGCAAAACCTAATAAAAAAGTATGGTAGGCCTAGGCTACTAACATTTGTTTTTCGTAACAAGGTTGTTGATACGGTACTTCCAGTTATCGACAGCTCTAAACTGTCTAAAGATCATGTTAAAATGTGTTAAACCCTTGGAAAAACCTAATATAAAAGTATGGTACTAAAATTTAATTTTTGTAACAAGGTTGTCAATACGGTACTTTCCCGTTATCAATGTACAATCAAGCTGAAGATTGCAGAGTAAACACCATAGACTTCATCGATTTTTCTTTCACCTTCGTATAATCGACAGCCAATTTTTTATTTTTTTTATTAAGTAGGCCTACTCAACCAGCGGGGGTGTGGGGGCGGCAGCCCCCACCCATAATACTAGGTTAGGTTAGGTTAGGCTAATGCCTTTTCAAATCACTATCGGGGAGCGAGTGTGTCTCAACATCGATCGATAGGCCTACTGGGGAAAATAGGTTTTCCCGAGATTTCTAATTAATTACAAACACTATATATTGATGCAAATGACCAATTTTGTTTATAAAAAACACTCTGAAAATTCGTGGTATTAAAATAAAAAAAATCCCTAAATTTTTCTGTCACCAATTTTCCCATGGATTTTTTTATTTTTCCCTGTTAGTTTTCATCAATATATAGTGTTTGGAAATAAGGTAAACCTGACTTTTTGGACCGACAGCGATTTCAGTAAGTTTTACTTGTTTTTTGTATTTTTTCCTTCAGATATTGTGTTGTTTTATACTGAAGAGGAGCGGAAATGAGTATTTACCCATTATCCAACAATCTAAAAACACGCCCCCCACTAGTGGGGAGGGCTATGAAGTTCAGGGAAAATGAGGGGTTAAAAGCGTAATAATACAATAATATACCGTAGCGTTTTGTATCAAAACTTGGCTCGGGTTTTCCCAAATTGCAAACCCATACAACCCAATTTTGTGAATACCAGAGCCAACTTTTGACAAAAGCTGGCTCGGATTTCACGGGGTGGAGTGGGTAGCCTAATATCTTGTGTTATAAAAATAGACAACTTTGGGAAGACATTAGCCTAACCCAACAACCTTACCTAACCTATCCTAGTATTATGGGTGGGGGCTGCCGCCCCCACACGCCGGCTGGTTGGGTTAGATTTTTTTTTTTTTTTATGTGCTATTAGCCTAACTTAACAACCTAACCTAACCTAACCTAGTATATGGGTGGGGGCTGCCATCCCCACACCCCCGCTGGTTGGGTACTGGCTGAAAAACGTATTGTTTTACAGTATAATGTAGAGGCCTATGTATTTTAGCGTTTTTTTTTCTTTCTCCCTTATAATACATTTCAGCTCTTAATGACATATATAGCAATGATGTATATGCTCTACCGAACCTATTAGGCCTAAAAAGATCGATGGGCTAACTGTCGGTCCAAAACATCAGTATAACCGGAAATAATTACAACCCTCGGAGAAACCGTTTTCCCTATTATACAACGATCTTAAGACACGCCGCCCGATAGTGGGGAGGGCTATGAAGTTCAGGGAAAATGAGGGGTTAAAAGCGTAACAAAGACATTAGCCTAACCTAACAACCTTACCTAACCTATCCTAGTATTATGGGTGGGGACTGCCGCCCCCACACCCCCGCTGATTGGGTAACAGTGCAAAAAACACAGTATTATGGGACATAGGCTAACCTACTCCGCCACCGAGTGGCAGTGGGAGGGCCGAGAGGTTCACAACAATAACATGGACGCAGTGTTGCCATATTCTAAATGCAGAATTATCGTATTGTGACCACAAAATTATGGAATTTGCACCAAAATTATCGTACACACTAATATATATATACCGGTATAGGCCTATAGGCCTATATATATATGGTCAATAGGCTATACAGGAGACGCGATAATATAGGTAGCAAATTTCTAATGGTAGTTTTGGGTTCCTATCATCATATGCTTCATTTCTATATACTTTTTATCCCGGGGGAAAAAAAAATTGGGGTTTTTATTTTTTTTAACCTAACCAAAAAACCTAAATGTATGGTCAATATACAGGAGGCGCTACAATGTTGGTAAAAAATTAAGCTCAATAGCATGTGATTAAGCGATTTTTCTCCAAATTTTTGATGTAGGTGTCATTCCCAGGAAACTAACATAATACATATTACAGTATATGGATATTTACGTTTTAAGGGTTTGTTTACACTTCTTCTGGGAGACCTCTTTTGCGTGACTGTCAGTCAACAACTGAGACATCTGGTGGCGAATGCAATTAACTATACTGGTGGCGTCGTGGCCAAAGTAATCACCCTACCTAATTCATGCCAAGAGTACTCGAGTTCACTGACACGTGATGTCTATCGACCAATCAGGTGATGCCATGATTTGGAAAACAGGTGGCCCGGGATATAAGCTGTCAGTTTGACTCTGGCCAGCTTGTGTACAGGGTGTGACACAGTGAGCCGATCAAAGCTTTTTCCACCGTCTTTAAAAACACTGAGGCTGCTTAAGACCTTTTCGCCTTCCAATAAGTGTAAACTGTCCAAAGTGCAATAACCAGTGTTCCAAATACAGCTGACGAGGACAGCTGGTTTTGAAATGCACATACACTTGTTTTACATGGAAAAATTCGAAACAAAAATCCACCAGCTGTTGACCAAGATGAGTGGTGATCGAGCCGGCCAGCCAGGCAGCCCAGTACCTCGTCTGTTCATTAAGGTTAGTTGGTTGGTTGGGACAACATAAAGGAGCCGGACCACAGCTAGCTCGGGAATCTTAATGGGTGATCGCAAAGTAACATAAAGTAAAAGATTTTTTCGCATAGGATTAAACTGGCATGCAAGGGCTAGTTGGTTATACTGATATTTTGGACCGACAGTTAGCCCATCGATCTTTTTAGGCCTAATAGGTCCGGTAGAGCATAGTCTATACATCATTGCTATATATGTCATTAACCCTCTCACGACCATAGGACGCAGAGGTTGCCAGATTAGCAATACTAAATAGAGTTCTCTCACTCTTATAATTACCTCTCCAAAATTAGTTTTCTGCCCACAGCTAACTCAAAGACAGCTGCAGAGGTTGAAGTAACTAAACTAAAAGTTTCTAAATACCCCTGATGGTAACAAAGGCTTTAAAGTATCCCTAATAGGCTCAAAATTGCGTCAAGAACGTGAGAGGGTTAAGAGCTGAAATGTATTATAAGGGAGAACAAAAATAAAATAAAATACATAGGCCTACTGTAAAACAATAAGTTTTTCAGCCAGTACCCAACCAGCGGGGGGGTGTGGGGGCGGCAGCCCCCACCAATAATACTAGGTTAGGTTAGGTTAGGCTAATGTTAACCCCATTCTTACTAGGTTAGGTTAGGCTAATGTTAACCCCATT
The DNA here is from genome assembly GCA_032716605.1 of Paralithodes platypus. Taxonomy (NCBI): domain Eukaryota; kingdom Metazoa; phylum Arthropoda; class Malacostraca; order Decapoda; family Lithodidae; genus Paralithodes; species Paralithodes platypus. The sequence continues at coordinate 42,054,923 of CM064516.1, read as the reverse complement.
CTTACTAGGTTAGGTTAGGCTAATGTTAACCCCATTCTTACTAGGTTAGGTTAGGTTGGGTTGTTAGGTTAGGCTAATGTTAACCCCATTCTTACTAGGTTAGGTTAGGCTAATGTTAACCCCATTCTTACTTCGTTAGGTTAGGCTAATGTTAACCCTATGAAAACCCAAACAAAGATTTTATTAGGGTTACTGTGTAATTTTAACATGAACATTAGTAAAATCCGAGCCAAGTTTCGTCAAAACTTGGCTCGTGTTTTCGAAATGTCGGGTTATATGGGTATGGAAATTTACAAAACCCGAGCCAACATGTTAATAAGGTTACTGTGTTATTTTCATTTTTAAATTAGTTAAATCCGAGCCAAGTTTCGTCAAAACTTGGCTCGGGTTTTATGGGTCTGGAAATTGACAAAACCCGAGCCAAATTTTGGTTACAAATGTGTATTATCGTGTTCTATACGCTTTTTACCCCTCAATTTCCCTGATATTCATATCCCTCCCCACTATCGGGGGGCGTGTCTTTAGATTGATGGATAATGGGTAAATGCTTAATTCCCATTCAATTTCATCACTAGATTCAACTAAAACACCAAAAACAAAATCAAAATACCAAAAAAAATACCTGAAAAACACGTTGTTGCATCTCCTGTATACAGTATTAACCAAATGTATTAGGTTTTTTGGTTAGTTTAATGACCAAAAAAAAAAATCCCAAGAAAAAAAAAATAAAAATCCCAAGATTTCGTTTTTTTCCCCCCGGGGATAAAAAGTATATAGGCTAGAAATGAAGCATATGATGATAGGAACCCAAAACTACCATTACATATGTGCTACCTATATTGTTGCGTCTCCTGTACATATTAACCATATACTGTATATACAGTATATACAGATATATAGGGAATGTTTGTTCTAAATGGCGTGTGTACGAATCAGTGCCGTCTATAGGAAGGAAATTGGCAACCATGTTACGAAAAAATTCCATTTTAGTACCATATATTTTTATTAGGTTTTGCCGAGGGTTGAAACTAATTTTAATATGATGCTTAGAGCATATAGATTCCATATCTGTCTTTAAATATGTCAAAATAATTGGTGACAAATAAATGGAGTTATATTGCCTAATGTAGGATAGCCTAGCCTACACGTCAACTCGTACTCGAGACATCTTTAACCTTTAAAAGACGGTAGCATTCAAGGAGACTACATCGGACTCTTCTTCTTACCTCTGACCGGGTATAAGCTATCCTAGTGTTTACTAGCCTATACCCCTTTGAAAGGACATTAGCCTAACCTAACAACCTTACCTAACCTATCCTAGTATTATGGGTGGGGGCTGCCGCCCCCACACCCCCGCTATTTGACATCTTTGACATATTTTTGGTGTATTTTTCTGTGAAAAGGGTATTTTTTCAATGGACGTGGGTATTTGCACCCGACCGTGAAAATACCGCGAGCGGTATTTTCACCCGAGGACTAAATACCACTTAGGGCTAACGTTATTTGCACCCGATGGTCGATCATCTTATATTGCGATACCAACATAGCCTAGGCTAAATACAGACTCACTTATACGGCTTGAATTTCATTCTGGTCCTTATCTAGCAGTACTGTTATTGTGATAGGCCTATTCAGGCTATAAGGAAGTTAGAGCAGTAGGTATTGCTATTTAACAGAATTACTAGCTTTTATACGGTTTTAGTGCATCTATAAATACATACAATCAAGTTCACTATAATTTCTAACCATACAAAACTACTTTATTATTGCATTTTTGTTAGCCTACTTCACTCGTCTCATGAGTGATTATGAATTAGATTTGATCGTGTCATCTTTTGATGCAGACAGGGACACTATAAATTGGCAACCACATGGTAGATACCTTTGTTTTATCCGTTGACCCATCCCCTTCTTTCTTGGTTCTCCATAGTGCACGCATACAAAGGGTACAAATGAGTACAAATTAAATCAAGCAACAACAGGTCTAGTTACCCCTCTAGGCTGCTTGTCTTCCAAAACACTGAGGATCAAGTGTCCAAACAGTGGTTTACAGTGGGTAAGGGAAAATTGGAAAGGGAACTACTGCCCTGGAGCTTATGTCCGTGGCAGGATTAGGATGTTAGTAGGGGGCAGATGGGTTAGTAACACACGGTAACGCAGTTATACAAATGTGACGGAGGCATATTTAAGTGCAGCTAGCCGTGGTGTGTCTCTGTGCTTATTATCCGCTTCAATAGTACATGAAGACTTTACTCTATAGTATAGGCCTAGCCTAGGCCTACACTTCCCGATTTTTTTTTTTTTCAATTCCGTAAATAACTTGTTAAATTGTTCAAATGTAAATTGTGTAAGCATAAAAACTTCAGTAAGCACGTCCGTGCAGTCAGTCTTTATAATTGCTGCCATGGCTTGATTAATAAGCTGTCTGTGTGAACCATGGTATAAAGACTAGGCTAATATTAGTCTTTATACCATGGTGTGAATTGAGTGAAGACTGAACATCTGACATGGAAGGTAGGCCTATAGCAATTGCCTATGACAATTTAAGAACATTGAACTGAGTGCTAGCTTATGAAAAAAGAACAAGATATTCTGCTCACATGTATTATTCTGTAGCCTAAGTGAAATCTATAGTGTTGTATGACAATTTAAGACAAAACTGAATTTATGAATAAGATATTCCGCTCACTGCTTCATATACTGTACTGTACATTATTCTAAATTTGTCAGGTTCACTTTGTTTTGCTATATTTACGTTTGTATCGAAATATTTATAAGACGACGATCGGGTGCAAATACCGTAGAGTGTTATTTACACGGTCGGGTGCAAATACCGCTCGTGGTATTTTCACGGTCGAGTGCAAATACCCACTCCGTTTTTTAATTTGTCCATAACGAAAATCCTCCATGCGGACTAGGCCTAGGCTAGCTTATATGGAGAAAAATATGGCGAATCTGTTGGTGCCTATTTTCCCTAATAAATTGTTTTGGTATATAGGCCTAGGCCTATCAAGGAAACTGACCACCTTTTATTTAGTGATTTTTTTTTTTTTTTTTTTTTTTTTTAGGCCTAGGCCTAGTTTTCATCATTAGGCTATACAGTGGTTGTCATTAGGCCTAATTAGAATCGGGATGGATGTAGAGTTCGGGCGTACGGTCGTCATTGTTTACATAGGGCGATCGCCGCGGTCGCACTTACGTTCCCGTCTATTTCGACGCTATATTTTCTGCTATTTGCCCCCTGTCATTACTACATGAATACTAGGTTAGGTTAGGTTAAAATAGAAGGGAACATGATGGGAAAGGTCCGACGCCACTACGCGTAATGTAAACAAAGATGGCGGTACGCCCGCTCACTACATCCTACCCTTAGAATCTCCGGAAAAATCATTTTCAATTACAGTACTTTGAAAAAGTTAATATTTACCTCCTGTTAAAGCTGAAGATTGCGGAGTAGCCTAGGCCTAAATACCGTAGACTTCATTCAATTTTTTTTTGGCGACCGTCAACCTTTTATTAATTAAACACCAAACCAGCGGGGGTGTGGGGGCGGAAGCCCCCAGCTAATATACCGGTACTAGGTTAGGTTAGGTTAGGCTAATATTACCCCTTATTTTCCTCTTTTACCCCTCAATTTCCCTGTACTTCATAGCCCTCCCCACTATCGGGGTCCGTATTTTAAGATTGTTGGATAATGGGGAAAAAGTTTTTTCCGGAGATTCTAATTAATGACAACCACTGTATAATGATGAAAACTAGGGCCTAGCTAAAACCAAAAAAAAAAATCACAAAATAAAAGGTGGTCGGTTTCCTTGATATTTTCCATTGTTTCTAATAAGGCGGATGTAGTGTCCTTGTCTAAAAGACAACTCGTACCTACTTTTTAGACAACTCGTACCAAAGACAGATTGTACTCAATTACCACCCTTTTATCCAATCCAATTCCAAATAGGCCTAGCCGCCTAGGCCTAGTCTAAATGTTAAACCTTTCTAGGCCTTTCTTATTCTAAGCTATTTTATTTTCTGGGTACTTAGGCTATTACTGAAACTAGCCTAGCCTACCACTAATTATTTATCAATATATGAAGCCTATGGCCTATTAGGCTATAGAATAAGGATGTTGCAAAGATCATATTAAAATTTGTTTCAACCTCCGGAGATATATTTTATGTGCACTAGGCCCTATATAAAGCAATGTAAAAAAAAAAATCCCTAGCTTATAACTCTCCCTATTGACGGCAGTGAAACTCATATTAACCCTTAAAGAGCGGCGCTCGACTTAAGTCGTGCACCAATTTGCAGCAAGTTAGGAGCATTATTAAGGCTTTTAAAGGGTTAAAATCTAGTGCAAATGGCCGGGAGCGCAGCGGGCCAGACAGCCGACTCCCAGGGCTTACTGCCGCCCATTAACTCATGTTCCCTGTGTTCTCGAGAGGCCGGCAATGTAGCCAGTAGTGAGCATAGCTGGGAAAAATATACCGATATATGCTAAACTTCCATGTTCGTAGCACCACTGCAAGAGAACCACGAGTGCTACGTAGCTCGTTCTGGTCTCATTTTGAAGTTTTTAGTGCCTAGTTTTTTGCTAAATAATGTTTTTTTTCATGCAGATGCTTGATTTATCATGCAGGAGGGCCTGAATATGCCCAAATGAGCCCAAAACACCCCACTAGACAAGGGTTAAGCCCCTTACTGTTAAAATGGTGTAGGGCCAACTCGGCCCATCTAAGATTACCAACTCGGCCCATCTAAGATTACCAACTCGGCCCGTCTTGCATTACGAACTCGATGCCAACTCTGCCCATATATTTGAAAATCTTTGGTAGCCTACAATTTTACTTACAAGGTGCACATTTGAATGATTTGACAGGTACCACCATGGATTTAATACATATTTATTTTCGGGGTAATTATAGGGAAAAGACTCGCAGCCTTTTTTCCATTTTTTTTTTTGGAAATGGTAGTTTTGAAGCTATTAGTTATAATTCCACTGTGGGAGAAACCCTATACAGTATAACCCCATTATCCAACAATCTTAAGATAACTCTCCCCGATAGTGGGGAGGGCTATGAAGATCAGGGAAAATGTCTATCTATCTATCTATTGCCTGACGCCGTGATCCCCGAAGGGGTGGCCACGAACGAACCGCCCCCATGCACCTCTGTCCCCAGTCAGTCGACGCCCCTCCCCCCAACCAGCACCGCCTTCGTTCATGTAGTTCCTCACTCCATCCTTCCACCTCATATTCGGTCTACCTCTCCCCCTCTGTCCCTCCACCTCGCTCTCGTACACCCTCTTAGTCATTCTCTCGCTTTCCATACGTTCCATATGGCCGAACCATCTCAAGTTGTTCCTTTTCACACTTTCCAGCACATCTACCTCCACACCACACCTCCTTCTTACTTCCTCATTAGTCTGTCTATCCCTCCATGTAACTCCGCACGCACTCCTTAAGTAATTCATTTCCACTGCTCTCACTCTTGGTCTGAGTCTCTCAACCAACGTCCATGCTTCGCTTCCGTAAGTCAGTGTCGGGATTACCACACTGTCATGCAAGGACTTCTTCACTTCCATACTGACCACCCTATTTCTTGTTACTGCTTTTAGCGTTCCTACAACCCTCTTCCCCTGTTGTACCCTCTCCCGCACCTCTTCATCCATAGTCCCATCTTTACTCAACACACTGCCCAGATACTTAAAAGAGTTGACGATCTCCATAGCCTGACCGTTCAGCTTCACCTCACACTCTGTGACTTCACCCCTTTCGAAGACCATAACCTTGCTCTTCCCCGTATTTACCTTCAAATTCCGTTTTTCGCACACTGTTCCAAACTCATTTACCAGACCCTGCAACTCCCATTCATTATCACTCATCAGAACTGTATCATCCGCAAACAGCAGTATAGGTAGCTTCCACTCAATTCCCTCCCTTTTCAGCGATACACCAACATTCACTGCTCTTGATAGTATTTCTTTCATGACTCCATCCATATATACAGTAAACAACCACGGGGACATCACACACCCCTGTTTCAAACCAACATTCAGGTCAAAGAACTCGCTCTGCTCACTCTCCACACGTACTGCCGCCTTTGCACCCTCATACATGCTCTTCACTGCTTTCAGCAACTTGCCCTCTACTCCGTATATTCTAAGTACTTTCCACAAACCTTCTCTATCCACTCTGTCATAGGCCTTCTCCAAGTCCATAAAGGCAACATACACCTTTTGTTTCTTCTCCAGATACTTCTCCACAACACAATTCAGGGTAAAAATCTGATCTACACATCCTCTTCCCTTCCTAAAACCTCCCTGCTCGTCGCCTATCCATTTCTCCGTTCTCACTCTCACTCTCTCAATCACTACCCTACTGTATACCTTCCCTACTACGCTTAGAAGACATATTCCTCGGTGGTTACCACACACTCCTCTTTCCCCTTTGCCCTTATATAGGGGGACTATTATGCCAGTCTTCCAGTCATCGGGTGCAGTCCCCTTCTCCCATGCTAGTTTGCACATTTTCCATACCCATTCTATCACTATCTCACCACCATACCTCAACATTTCCCCACACACTCCATCTGTTCCTGGTGGAAAATGTAATGTAGTAAAATAATGAAGAATAGGAATGTGTGAAATGCATAAAATGGCACTTTACCGAAATCCGAGCCAAGTTTTGTCGAAAGTTGGCTCGGATTTTCCATAATTTCTGAGACTCAAAAGACCACTTTCTAAAAATTCGAGCCAAGTTTTGTCCAAAGTTGGCTCGGATTTTCCATAATTTCATAGACACAAAAGGTCACTGAAAAAATCCAAGCTAAGTTTTGTCCAAAGTTGGCTCGGATTTTGCATTGTTTCAGAAACACAAAGGGGCACTTTTTAAAAATCCGAGCCAAGTTTTGACCAAAGTTGGCTCGGATTTGCCATAATTTCAGAGACGCAAAAGGCCACTTTGTAAAAATGTGAGCTAAAATTTGTAAAAACTGTGCTTGGATGTTTGAAATTTGGAGAGGCTTAAAAGGTTAGTATAATAAGCATTTGTAAATACTATCGCAACTACAATTTCCGAGACCTAGTATATTAACCTAACCTAGACCTACTGTAGTACGTGGGGTACAAAATTAGCCCTTGCATGCTAGCTACTGCGGGTTCATAGTACTCAGTATGTGGGATACAAAACTAGCCCTTGCATGCCAGCTACTGCGGGTTCATAGTAGCCAGTACGTGGGATACAAAACTAGCCCTTGCATGCCAGCTACTGTGGGTTCATACTGCCCAGTATGTGAGATACAAAACTAGCCCTTGCATGCCAGCTACTGTGGGTTCATACTGCCCAGTATGTGAGATACAAAACTAGCCCTTGCATGCCAGCTACTGTGGGTTCATACTGCCCAGTATGTGAGATACAAAACTAGCCCTTGCATGCCAGCTACTGTGGGTTCATACTGCCCAGTATGTGAGATACAAAACTAGCCCTTGCATGCCAGCTACTGTGGGTTCATACTGCCCAGTATGTGAGATACAAAACTAGCCCTTGCTTGCCAGCTACTGTGGGTTCATACTGCCCAGTATGTGAGATACAAAACTAGCCCTTGCATGCCAGCTACTGTGGGTTCATAGTACCCAGTACGTGGGATACAAAACTAGCCCTTGCATGCCAGCTACTGCGGATTCATACTACCCAGTACGTGGGATACAACTAGCCCTTGCATGCCAGCTACTGTGGGTTAGTGCCCAGTATGTGGGATACAAAACTAGCCCTTGCATGCCAGCTACTGCGGGTTAATACTACCCAGTACGTGGGATACAAAACTAGCCCTTGCATGCCAGCTACCGCGGATTCATAGTACTCAGTACGTGGGATACAAAACTAAGTCCTTGCATGCCAGCTACTGCGTGTTCATAGTACAGTACTCAGTACGTGGGATACAAAACTAGCCCTTGCTCTCACTGCCACATGTATCGCACTTACCAGTTGCTAAAACTAAATTATGCTGAACTAGAAAATCCCATGTAGCTTCCTTAGTTTGCAAAATGTCCCCCAATTGTTGACAGGAGAGACTACAACCTGTACAAGCGGCCATGACAGTTACAAATCTGCCGGCTGTTTGATGTTTCTGTCAGCTGAGAGAAGGAATGGCAACAATATGCGCCGAGTCGTGCGCAAGAGCAAATATATGTAATAATACTAAAACTACAAGGGAAATGGGAAAGAAAAATGCCAGAAAGGATTGAACAAATACCGCGAAAACTATTAAAATTAAATAAAAGCACAATTTAATGTTGCAAATTATGTGTATATTAGACATACAGTAACATCTTTGTAGAACATAACACTTTACCGTAGCGAGTGTACTCCATTCCGAACACATTTTGTAAACATTGAACACGTCCGTAGCAGAGCTCTCAAGATTGCGGGACTGAAGAAGAAGTTTGTTTACGCGCGGGACTCTATTTTTATCGACAAAATCGAGTGTTACAAAAGTTATCAAAACTATTCTCCCACAACGGAATCTATGTGAGTATATTATAAGGATTCCATAGAGCTTCACTTTCACTTAATAAATTATGTATAATAACGCTGCGAGTCTATTCCCTATAATTATAATTTTCGGTTTCCACGCATCCAACACCAAGGTACCCCCTTTTCTGGTGTACGAACACTAAGCAAACAATGGGGACACTTTAATATTAACAATATGAGACAAAATAAAAAGAGAACTCTGTTGCGTTCGTGGAAGTAGCGTCGCTTTGTTTACTTTACGCTCAAAGTTTTAGCCTACTTCCCTCCCGCCCTGGCGGTCGACTTAAAATGGCGGAGTGTGGAGGTGGTTTTCGCTCTCCCGAGGTACTTTTTAGTGATTTTATGTCTTCTACATCATTATTTAGAGCAGCGGGGGTCTGGGGGCGGCAGCAGCTCCCAGGTTAGGTTAGGTTAATGACAATAATATTGTCATGCGTTGTCGACTTGTCGAGCGTCCTGTAATAAACAAAGCGACGACGGACTCCCGGCGATTTTGGCACAAACGTGCCGTTTTATTCTCGTTGAAAACCACATTTAAAATGTTATTTTATCATTTTCAATACTATTACAGGACCAGAAAAAGGTGTAACTTTGTGTTGGATGTGTGGAAACCGAAAACAAATATGTATTAAATCCTTGGTGGTACCTATCAAATGCGTGTCCTGTAAGTAAAATCGTACCATAAAAATATACTGTAGGCTACATATTATGTTTAAAAAAAAAATGTATATTTACTCTGAAAATTACTTAGCCTATATCTGAGTGTTTTAAGATTGTTAGATAATGGGAGAAAATACATTGGCAAGAATGTAGTTACCGGATGTACCGCCCGTCTTGTTTACACTACGCGGACGCTCACCATCATGTTCCCGTCTATTTTGACTGCCTTTGGATACAAAAATACATTACCCTAACCAAACAACCTAACCTAACCTAGTATTATAGATTTATAAGTATTATTTTATTACTGTATAAGTATTTATAGATGATTTATGTTGTATGTCGGTAGTGGTACACCCAGTAACTACATCCATCCCAAAACATTTTCCGGTGATTGTAACTAATTTCAACGATTGTATAATGATGGAAACTAACTAAAACCAAAAAGAAAAACCATGGGAAAATTAGTGGTAGTTTCGGTTTTGTTGCAAGTAAATTGTTGCATAAATTTAATCTTTTTAAGGTCAATTATTGTGACTGTATTTTAAATTTTGATATCAATAATTTTAATCAAGCATTATTAACTTGAAGTTTCGCTTAAAACCTCTGCTTACTTTTTGTCTGTATATATTAATTGTTTATAATTTTCTATTGTTATTATTAATTTTTATAATTGATTGTAATTGTTAAAATAGTACTCTTTTGTTTAAATCTATTGTGCCTTCTTCAAATTTTAAAGTACAGTATTTATATTTATTATATTATATATAATCATTGTCGATAGAATTAATTGCTTGCTTTTGCGATTTTCTTAGTTTATTTGTACAATAAATGTAGGTTATTTGTAGGGTACTAATTGTTAGGGGTCACTTGAAGCATGCTATGCTTACAGGTACCTACCCGATAGCACTATCGTTAGTGAGTTATATTTGTATTTTGTACTATTGTTATTATCTTGTCAAGTTGCAAATTTGATTTTAATATAACATTTGACACTTAATGTAGTTTCTTTATTCATGCAGAGTTTAGTAAAATTTACCAGGACGTCCCCGACTTCCCAAATTGACTAATTCCTTGAACGTGACTACAGTGCGTTGTTATGTGTGCGATTAGTTTGCTTGGGAAACAGATTAACTTGCTCATGTAGTAATGTACACCCTATGTGGTGGATTGTGTTCTTTTATTTATAAATAATTATTTTACTTAAGCGTTGTTTCCACATAGCGATTTTGATTAGTTATTTTGTCTTTTTACTGGATTCGTATACGTTTTGGTTTGTTTATTTTGCAAGTTTTACATTATAATATTTTCCATTTTCTTTTCTTATTTTATGTTCATATTGTGTGGAGGTAATGTCTTTTCATAGGCACCTTTTTGCCTTTTTTTGAATTGCCAAACATATAGGCTATAATTATAGGCCTATACTGGTATCTACAGAGCTTCGCGATTCACGAGTTTCATATACTTTTCGAACAAATTTATAATTAATTATGCAAATATCATTATGCTTCGGAAAAAAAATTGATCAATTATTTGTATACATTATTTATACAACTCTTCCTACTAGCAGACTCTCGCACATGGTATATATTGGCACAACATTTAAAGTTATTGCACAGCAATTCTATGAGCTGCTATCAGTCTATGTTTTTCTTCGCTCTGAGGACTGCATCAAACAAGTTCCATTGGCTTTTGTTACATTTATGAGTCAACGACGTCAAGAGGATTATGAGAGGGTAGGCCTAATCAGTGCTATTAACCCATTAACCCTCCAGCCTCGGCTATGTATTCTATAATATATCCCCGAAACCCGGGGGATTTGGCCAAAAAAACGTCTCGCCTAGGCTACCGTATCTTTGTTATTTTGTCTGCTTCCGCATTCCCGCGCATCCCCAAGCGTAGATGTGTTTCGTACCTGTAGAATAGCATTGAGTAGAGCTCTCTAAGTCAACTGGTTCAGTTATGATGACAATTTTCGTGGAGAGAACTTTGTGGCGATGTGAGCCATATTAGCCACTTTTCACTACTGAAACGACAACATACAGTAAACCCTCGCTATCTCGGACTAATTGGGGGGAGACCCAGTCCGAGATGACCAAAAATCCGAGATGTCCGAAGTCCGACTTAAGAGAGGGAAAATTCCGAATTAGAAGAGGAAAGTCCGCGTCACCAGAGAAATTGAGATTTTTTTTTTGTTTTGTATCTAACTATTTAATGCATCTATCTCCCTTATACATATATATAACTATGTCTTATTTGGTCTTTTTTTAATCTATTAATCAATTCTAATACGATGGAATTGAAAACAATATTAACCTTCTAACACACAAATAATAAAATTAAAAAGAGAGTAAATAAAAATGTCTCCTTTGTCTTTCAGAAACATAAGTCCGTCTCGTATATGTTAGTATTTTATCGCTCGCTCACCCCTAGCCACTTTCTCTCTATCTATTTATCTCTCTAATGCATCTAACTAACTCCCTTATACATTAACATAACTATGTCTTATTTGGACTTTTTGTAATCTATAAATAATTTCTAATGCGATGGAATTGAAAACAATATTATCCTTCTAGCACACAAATAATAACATGAAAAAGAGTCAATAAAAATGTCTCCTTTGTCTTTTCAGAACCAATTAAGTCCGTCTCATAATAGTTCGTGTTTATCGCTCACTTCCTCTTCTGCAACTCTCTTTCTATCTATCTTGTGTTTTCAGAACCAATTAAGTCCGTCTCATAATAGTTTGTGTTTATCGCTCACTTCCCCTTCTGCAACTCTTTCTATCTATCTTGTCTTTTCAGAACCAATTAAGTCCGTCTCATAATAGTTCGTGTTTATCGCTCACTCCCCCTCTGTAACTCTCTCTTTCTATCTGTCTAATGCATCTACGTAACTCCCTTATACATTAACATAACTATGTCTTATTTGGACTTTTTGTAATCTTTGAATCATTTCTAATGCAATGGAATTGAAAACAATATTATCCTTCTAGCACACAAATAATAACATGAAAAAGAGTCAATATAAAAGTCTCCTTTTTCTTTTCAGAACCAATTAAGTCCGTCTCATAATAGTTCGTGTTTATCGTTCACTTCCCCTTCTGCAACTCTCTTTCTATCTATCTTGTCTTTTCAGAACCAATTAAGTCTGTCTCATAATAGTTCGTGTTTATCGCTCACTCCCCCTCTGTAACTCTCTCTTTCTATCTATCTATCTCTCTAATGCATCTACGTAATTCCCTTATACATTAACATAACTATGTCTTATTTGGACTTCTTGTAATCTTTGAATCATTTCTAATGCAATGGAATTGAAAAATATAATATCGGACATTTTCCGAATACTGTACTTATATATAGTCCGACAACGTCAGAGACTGTCGGAACGATGACGGAAATGTCCGAAATACGGAAGTGCATGTCCGAGAGGCCGTAGCCAGTCCGACTAGTATGGGTTTCCGACTTCTAGAGGTCCGAGATGGCGAGGGTTTACTGTACAGCCACACAAGAACAAACTACGCCTCTCCTTCTTGTGTTCGGAGGTGCGCGGCGTCGGTCCAACCGGCTGTGTTTATATGCGTCGGACGGACGCCTTTCAAAACAAGCTTTCAGGCTTTCAAGCTGCCGGAGCCTCAGAGCCCTACCGGGTTCCGCGGGCCGCGTTTGTTATGGGTGCCTCAGAGCCCAACCGGGTTTGAGGGGTTAAGGACCAGCGACGCACGTTATGCGTCGGCAATGTATGCAACCCTAAACCCCAGCACCTCACAGGGTGCGTCACGGTTAATTACTCCGGTCTTATGGCACCTAGAGGGCTCAGATTTTTATGGGAACCGCGTAAGTATCCCATGCAACAATGCCGTTGGTTGAAAACCCTCAAAGTCCAACCGCGTGCGCGTGAGCGCGCAAAAACATGTTTTTGCCTACCCATTTCCCCTTGTAATTCCGACTTTCGGGCGCCCCGTAGGACCCCTTAATTAATGACCTAGGGGATCTTTTTTTTTTATGGGTTTTCCTTCATTTCTAACCTATTCCAGGTGTTTTCTGGAAATAAAAAAAATTACAACCTGCTGGTCCTGAGGTGTACTTTTATTTATAATTACGGTAGCTGGTGCTCAGTGGGTTAAGTCCGCCCTCCCCAGATGCCCTCTTCGGGTCCCCCTGACAAGACTATTATTATAACACTAGGCTAATTCCATTATGTCAACCAACCCACCCGTGTACCAGATAATCCTAATCATAATTCCCACCTACTGGACTTATTTTTAACAACCAATTCAGAAAATTATGATGTTACAGTGAGGTCCCCGCTTGGATCTTCTGATCACTGTCTGATACAGGCCACCTGTCTTATCACTTACCACACCTTCCCACTCTGAACCTGTTTTGGTGACTAAATGGCATTACGATAGGGCAGACTGGGAGGGTCTTCAAGGTTTATTTATTGATATTCCCTGGACCTCTTTCTTTTCTAATGATGCACACTCCACCTTGAGCCACATACAAGATTTTGTAAAAATTGGAATGGAAACTTTTATTCCTCATCAGAAGTACAGAAAAAGATCTAATTCACCTAAATGGTTTGACCATAATTGTGCTAGAGTAACTGAACAAAAAGCAATAGCCTACAATGCATACACAAGATCAAAAACACATGAAGCCTTTAATTACTTTAGAAACATCAGAAATCATGCCAAAACTGTATTAAACCTAACTAAATCAAACTTTCTCCACAAGCAGGCAAATATACTTCTAAATAATCCAAATGATAACAAAATATTTTGGTCTACTCTTAACTCATTCAAATCCAACTTCACTACTGCTTCATCCATTCCACCATTAAAATCTCCGACTGGCAATTTTGTAAGTGACCCACGAGGTAAAGCTAACCTTCTTGCGGATATTTTCTCCACCAACTCACCCTTAGATGAAATAAATCAAGATGTCCCTGTACTTAATTTTAATTCGCCTGAAATTCCCTCACTTAAGATCCACACCAGACATGTCAAAACTATTTTGCAGAATCTCTCAGTAGATAAGGCTCCTGGTCCAGATGAAATTCCTCCAATAGTACTTAAGAATTGCTCCTTGGTGCTCGCTCCTGTATTGGCAAAAAATTTCCGTCTGTGTACTCATACCTCATGCTTCCCAGTACCCTGGAAAGAAGCAAACATCCATCCAGTTCCTAAAAAAGGTGCCTCTTCAGATCCATCAAACTACAGACCAATAGCTATAACTTCCACTCTTGGTAAAGTCTTTGAAATTATATTAAATAATCACATAATTAAGCATCTTGAGAATAATAAATTAATCAGTGATAGGCAATATGGTTTTAGACGATGTCGATCAACTGCAGACATTCTTTGCCTTCTTACACATCAAATCAACCAAGCTACAGACCAACATGGTGAAACACATACAATAGCACTGGATATATCAAAGGCATTTGATAGAGTCTGGCATCAATCCTTATTGTCGAAGATGTCACACTACGGCCTTGCATCATTAGTTCCACTAATTTCTTCTTATCTTCATAACAGAAAAATATGTGTAATGGTAGATGGCCTTTATTCTCAATTTCACTCAATAAATACTGGTGTTCCCCAGGGATCAGTTTTGGCCCCAACTCTGTTCCTCATTCATATCAATGATCTCATATCTACCACTCATAATCCAATACATTCCTACGCAGATGACTCAACACTCCACAGTTCCTTCACATTTACCAATTCTCTCACCCAACCCGATCTTATAAATTCAAAAATAAACACTGCAATTTCTCTGAACCAGGACCTTTCTAGAATTAATGAATGGGGAAAAAAGAATCTAGTTAACTTTAATGCACAGAAAACCAAGTACAGTAAACTTCCGTTAATCCGAAGGGCAGCGGACCGGCTCTCGTTCGGATTAGTGGATTTTTCGGATTATCGGACTTTACCCCTATGAACCTGTGTATGACGAAAACATTGAGACATTAGGCCACCCAAATGACACAATGGTGCACACACACATATCATATGTTCATGAAATCACTTCAAAAGTTTACCATTGTCATTGTAGCCTATTAACTACTTCAAAACATTCAGATTAATGGTCAAAGGAATCTGCTGATATAAACGTCTTCTTCTTCTTCTTCCGTCTACTAGGAGTTTGTCTTGCTCTTGAAGATCAGATGTGGTTCGGGAAGTAATGCCTTAACAACGGCACTTCCCTGAGAGGTTCTTGTAATTTTCCTTTTGTGATTTTCCTTTTGTGACGTGCTCTGTTATATTATATTGTATTGAAAGCACCCTTGTCTTGTTGTCTTGAAAGCACCCTTGGGATGCTCCGATCACTGAACTATAAATAGTAGCGTATCGGAACATCCAAAGGTGCGTTTTCAAGCTCAAGACTAATACGTCCAAAGGTGCGTTTTCAAGCTCAAGACTGAATGCGCTTGCAGAAAATGCGGTGCAAGCCAGTAGCGCATCGGAGCGTCCCAAGGATGCGTTCAAGAGCAAAACAAACTCTCTAGCAGACGATGTGGAAGAAGAAGAAGACGAAGGTGTTTACGATTATATCAGTAGCTTCCTTTGACCATTAATCTGAATGTTTTGAAGTAGATAATAGGCTACAATGACAATGGTAAACTTTTAAAGTGAATTCATGAACATATGATATGTGTGTGCTCCATTATGTGTCATTTGAGTGGCCTAATGCCTCAAAAAGGGGACTTTGGGACTTCTTGAAAGGTGCGTTTTCAAGCTCAAGACTGAATGCGCTTGCAGAAAATGCGGTGCAAGCCAGTAGCGCATCGGAGCGTCCCAAGGATGCATTCAAGAGCAAAACAAACTCTCTAGCAGACGATGTGGAAGAAGAAGAAGACGAAGGTGTTTACGATTATATCAGTAGCTTCCTTTGACCATTAATCTGAATGTTTTGAAGTAGATAATAGGCTACAATGACTATGGTAAACTTTTAAAGTGAATTCATGAACATATGATATGTGTGTGCTCCATTATGTGTCATTTGAGTGGCCTAATGCCTCAAAAAGGGGACTTTGGGACTTCTTGAAATTCGGACCATCGGGTGAATTCGGATTTGGCCTCAAATTGAAAAATTCGGACTATTGGGAGATTCGAATCATCGGTCGTCGGATTAACGGACTTTTACTGTACATTCAATTTTCTAACCGACAGAATCTCACTGACTCCCATATATTTTTTAATGATGTAAATATTCCCACTTCCCCTAGTATTGACATTCTAGGTGTAACATTAACTACTAACTTGAGCTGGACTCATTAGGTTAGAAGCATTGCTAAGAATGCCTCTAAAAAACTGGGACTCCTGTACAGAGTTTGAGAATTCTTCACTGACGAGCGTTCTCCGATGGATTACTGTTCACCTCTGTGGAGTGGAAGTGGAGTGGTTACATTGAGGCAGTTGGACAAAATTCAAAATAAAGCTATTAGATTAATCAATAACCCTGCAATCACACAGGACCTTCCTACATTATCCATACGAAGAAACGTTGCATCCCTTGCATTATTCTACAGATATTTTCACAGCAATTGTTCCGAGGAACTTGCTTCAATTGTGCCGCCTCCACATCTTTCCCCGTAGAACTAGGGCAGCTGAGAGCGCCCATGAATTTACACTTTCTCCTCCACAATGCAGAACTTCTGCTTATCAAAATTAATTTATCCCTAGAACTACTACTCTTTGGAATTCACTTCCCTCGAGTTGCTTTCCACAAACTTACAATCTACAAAAGTTTAAATCCAGTTGTTACAAACATTTTATGAATGGAGGATGCCTTTAGGCACATGGACCTTTTTGTTTTATCTGTGTTTTTCCTTCCTCCGTTCATTGTCTCTTTAAAAAAAAAATATATATATATTGTTATCCTATGTTGCAAGCCAAGGCTGCCTTAGGACCATATTCGAATTCTCCCTACCAGAAATTCTTAGAGTTTCCGTGCCTGACACATTGTTTTGTACAGTAAGCAACCTGGGCCCTTTAAATGGCGATATCCCGCAGTTCTTCACCCTCCCTCTCCTTAATAATTCCCGATTTCGACTCCTCTGAATTCTCAACTTTTTGGCTCAAACTTTCCTGTCATTCTCTTACTAAATATTTCTGTGCTGTCTATCTTTCCCCTAACTCTACCAACTTTCCCAAATTCTTTGACTATCTAAACTCTACAGTGGAACACATTCTATCCATTTCTCCTTTCTCAGAAATCTCCATCTTAGGAGATTTCAACGTTCACCACTGCCAATGGCTCTCCTCTCACACTACTGATCCACCTGGTGAACAAGCCTACGTCTTTTCTATCCTAAATGACCTAGAGCAGTTAGTTCAGCAACCCACCCGTATCCCGGATCGCATCGGAGATCGGCCCAACATTCTTGACCTGTTTCTAACTTCTAACCCTTCTTCTTATACTGTCGATCTTTTCTCTCCTTTGGGCTCCTCCGACCATAAACTTATCTCTGTCACCTGTCCTATCTCTCCAGTACGGCCACCCGATCCTCCTAGCCGGCGGCGCTTGTGGCACTTTGGCGCTGCCGACTGGGAGGCTCTTCGGCAGTACTTCTTTGATTTCCCATGGAATTATTTCTGCTTCCGTGGCCGAGGACCCTCGGAGAGTGCTGAACGCATTACCGAGGTAATCCTATCGGGCATGGAAGCATACATTCCATTCTCTTTCTCTCAGACTAATGCTAAAAAATCTTGGTTTACTCACTCCTGTTCTATTGCTGTCCGCAATAAGGAGGAAGCATTCAAACGGTACCGACGCCTTAAAACTCAAGACTCTCATTCTTCATATGTTTCTGCCCGGAATCAAGCCAAATCTGTTCTTCGACTTGCCAAACACTCTTTCATCAATAATAAATGCACTGAACTATCCAACTCTAGCTCTTCCCAAGCTTTCTGGGATCTAGCCAAAAACCTCTCCAACAATTTCTCTTCCTCGTCTTTCCCTCCCCCTTCCCACTCTGATGGCACAACCATCACTTCTTCCTCTGACAAAGCTAAACTCTTCGCTCAAACTTTTGCTAGAAACTCCACCTTGGATGATTCCGGTGCTATTCCTCCCTCTCCGCCCTCCTCTCTCTTACTTATGCCTAATATCCTAATCTCTTCTAAAGATGTACTTTCTACCCTCTCTGGGCTTAACACTAATAAGGCGTACGGTCCGGACGGTGTTCCTCCTGTTGTTCTCAAAAACTGTGCTTCCGTGCTGACTCCCTGCCTAGGCAAACTCTTTCGTCTCTATCTATCCTCTAACGTCTTCCCTTCATGCTGGAAGTTTGCTCACATTCAACCTGTCCCAAAGAAGGGTGACCACTCTCAACCCTCCAACTATCGTCCAATTGCTCTCTATCTTGTCTTTCTAAAGTTTTTGAAACTATTCTTGCTTCCAAATTTCTTAAGCATTTCTCTTCTCATAATCTGCTCTCAGATCGCCAGTATGGCTTCCTTAACGGTCGCTCTACTGGTGATCTTCTTTCATATCTTACTAACTCTTGGTCATCCTCCTTTCGGGACTTCGGTGAGACTTTTTCTATTGCACTAGACATATCGAAAGCCTTCGATAGAGTCTGGCATAAATCTTTAATTTCTAAACTACCCTCCTTCGGTTTCTATCCCTCCATCTGTGCCTTTATCTCTAATTTCCTTTCCGGCCGTTCCATAGCCGCGGTTGTGGACGGCCATTGTTCACTTCCTCACCCTATAAACTCCGGTGTTCCTCAGGGCTCTGTCCTACCTCCTAATCTCTCTAATTTTTTATAAATGATCTCCTTAACTGTACCTTAATTCCCATCCATTCATACGCAGACGACTCAACCTTACACTACTCCATTACTTTTTCAGAACGCCCCAGCCAGCAATCCCTCAACGACAAACGTAATGAAGCCAACTCTTAAATTCTGATCTAAATACTATTTCCAATTGGGGCAGAGAAAACCTTGTTAACTTTAATGCTTCCAAAACCCAATTACTCCATCTATCTACCCGTCAGGATCTCCCAGCGGACTATCCCTTATTCTTCAACAATACAAAAATCAACCCTTCATCTTCTCTCAATATTCTTGGTGTCTCATTTTCTTCTGCTCTCATTTGGAAGGACCATATTACCAGTCTTGCTAAGGCAGCCTCCCAGAAGCTGGGTGTGCTCAACTGCCTTAGGGGGTTCTTTTCCCCTGCACAGCTTCTTGCTCTGTACAGGGGCATAGTGCGCCCTTGTATTGAGTATTGTTCACATGTGTGGGGAGGTTCCTCTCACACCGCTCTCCTAGACAAGGTTGAAAGGAAGGCCTTTCGTATCATTAACTCCCGTCCACTCACCATCTCTCTGCAATCTCTCTCTCTCCGCCGCAATGTTGCATCTCTCTCGCTATTCTATCGCTACTATAATAATCAGTGTTCCTCAGAGCTATCCCAGTGCATACCACCTCCTTTACGTAGGGCACGTGGTACCCGTCTTGCAACTCAATCCCACCCCTACTCTGTGCAACTCTCCAACCCAAGAGTGAAACGTTACTCTCAAACTTTCTTCTACTCAACAGCTGAGCTCTGGAACTCTCTCCCAGAATCAGTCTTTCCCGCTTCCTATGACTTAAATTGCTTCAAACTCTGTGTGTCCAAGCATTTTGGCTCGAACGTCCCTTGATTTTGGCCCTGTCGCTCTTTCAACTATGGGGGAGGCACTCGCTATAGGCAGTTATGCCTTTTGCCTCCCTCAATCACATAGAAAAAAAAAATTATAAGCTATATGTCATACTTTCTATAGCTGACACACATTACAGTCATTGCATATTGATGCTCATTTTATTTTAAAGTCACCCATAATATTAAATAACTTATATTTATATATATAAGGAAGAAGGTATTTTTTGTTATGATAGCTAATCCTTATAATTTTGCTTTTAGTCCTTTCTTGCTACATATGGACATTCCCACAACTGCCATACTATATAAGCACTTAGTGTAGCCATCTAGTATATAGTAAAAACATGCAGAATCGTAAGAAATCGTAATAAACTTTGCATAGCCTAGGTGTTGAGTAGCCTATTGTTTATGTCGACCGACGTAGCTCTGGCGCTACTTAGGAAGCGTCCACCAGAGGTCTCCGGTGAATTCCTGGTAGGGAGAATTGTACTGTACAGGACTTTAGTACTAACTAACATCCATGATAATGATAGCTTGGGACAGTGGACTTAGGCCACCAGGGGACACCACCTTATAAAAAACCAGGCCACATTGCCTACCTCTATTATTGGTCCGGAAATAGCAACCAGAGATAGAGTATCGTATTATATAGGCTACAAGACGATGATCAAAGCAATAACTAAATTAATATATAATACAGGGTGACCCCAAAAAAAACTCCCACATTTCAAAGGTAAATGAAACAAAAATGGTTAAAGATAATCAAAATATTATTTGCACACATGAAACTTCATTCAATACAGTTTTTATTTATCATGTTTTAAAGACGACATCCTCCAAATGGTGTCCGTTATTGTCTATACACGCTTGGAGGCGATTTCTGACGGCTGCCATGGCTCGACGGGTCATGTCGGGTGGAACAGCGGCCCTTAAGGTTGTTCAGCAGGAGCTGAATAGCAACCTTAACCCGGGAACTGCTGGGAGACTCTTAAGAGTTCCCCCGGCGGACTGCGGGAAGACTCTTAAGAGTCAGGAAAAAAAAAATCTACTTTAACCCTCCAGCCCCGGGGGCTATAGCTTGCGACTGTGCTCCGGTACCGGGTGTTTTGACGATCTTTGGCCTATGTTAACTACTCTGTAAGTCAATGAATATGTCATGTAATGTTGTGAATAAAAAAGAATAATGTTCCACAAACCTTCCTCTGTCGAATGGCGTTGAGTAGAGGTCTCTAGCCCCTCTGGTTGCATAATGGTGAGCGCGGGAAGACGAGTGCTTTTCGGCGGCAAATTCTTCCCGCGTTCGGACGCGTCGCCCCGGCCATGGCTACGACGCACCTAGCCGCTCGTCGCGCCAAAGTATTTATCTCCCTTAGACGATTTTAGTGTTTGATATTGAGAATGTGATGTTTATTTGATATTTTCTAGTTATTTTGAGGCCAATTATATAAAATATGTTTATTAGGGTATCACTGTCACTGATATTGCTAATTTTCACTCGATACCGTACATTTTATTAGTAATTGAGGTAGCTTATTGTTGTATTAGGCACTGATTATTCGTTATCACAGGTGTTTATTATACTTTGGCCATCATATATTAGGTCTTGTGTCACTTTCACTTTGACAAATATGCTTTAGAGAGTGTCACTGTCACTGATAATGCTCATTTTCACTCGATACCGTACATTTTATTAGTAATTGAGGTAGGTTATTGTTGTATTAGGCACTGATTATTCGTTATCACAGGTGTTTATTATACTTTGGCCATCAAATATTAGGTCTTGTGTGACTTTCACTTTGACAAATATGCTTTAGAGAGTGTCACTGTCACTGATAATGCTCATTTTCACTCGATACCGTACATTTTATTAGTAATTGAGGTAGGTTATTGTTGTATTAGGCACTGATTATTCGTTATCACAGGTATTTATTATACTTTGGCCATCAAATATTAGGTCTTGTGTCACTTTCACTTAGTTATATGATTTGTAAACGTTTTATATACAATTTATTGTGTCTTTTTTCACTGATTTATATATTTCTATAGGTTCTAATCATATGAATGTCACTTGGTATATACATATGTGTCACTTTCACATATTATTATGGTGTAATTGTATTTGTATCAATGTTCTCATAATACATGACTTTTGTATTACAATACATTGGTTTTCTTCCACTTTTTGCCTATATATAATTATAGTGTACATATTGTCATTTTATTTGGCAATTTCAGTATGATTATTAGAACTCCAGCTTGGAGTGGTAATCAAAGAAGCACTCTAAAGCACAGAGTGCCACCTTGCACTCCACACACTCCATGGTTGACTTTTTACCTGACCTCGGCTTCACCCTGCTGTTGTAGCAGACATGGCACCGCTTCTGCTGTGTTCTTCCTGATTCATTCTGAGGCAGGGAACCAAGCCTGTGCCTAATCAAGTATTGAGCACACTGCAAGCGGTCAATAACGGCGGGCCCAGGATGTGCCATTGCCCTCTGTGGCGTAGCATACTTCTCCAGGAGCTCCGTCAACACCTGCTTTTGGAACCTCCGCAGGCTATTGAACTTCATGGGTGTGTTCACATTCCGAAGCTTGTATATGTTGTAGGCATTCAGAACTGACATGTCCACCATATGCAGAAAGAACTTTTTGTACCATCTGCACGAGGTACGCAGGCAGTCAATGAAGCCTATCTGCATGTCGGACTTGTCCACCAGCCTCATGTTGATGTTGTAGTCCAGGACAGCATCGGGCTTGGTCACCCTGGCCTGGGTGCGGCGATCCACCTTGCCAGTCTCCACCATTTCCCCCTTGTGGATGGTGGTCAGGAGGTTGACCTTCCGCTGGTCGTGCCAGTGGATAGCCAGAATGGGCCCCGACTTTTTCTTGAACACATCACCTTTTTTGGTCTTTGGAGGGAAAGGTGGCATGCCCTTCCTTTTCCCTCGTACTGTGCCTACAGTCCCCGTCTTGCGCTCATGCAGGTACTGTGAGAGAGTGGGGGACGTGTAATAATTGTCCGTGTAGAGGACGTGATTCTTGTGAAAGTAGCGGTCCATCATGGCTTGCACCACTGCTCCGCCAAAGCCAATGAGGGGGTCCACAAGCAAGTCCCCTTCCTTCCCGCTGTAGACCAGGAAGTCCAGGACATAGCCAGTTTGGCAGTCGCACAGCACAAAGAATTTTATGCCAAAGCGATGTCTTTTTGAGGGGATGTACTGCCGGAAGCTGAGTTTTCCCCGGAACAGCACAAGAGACTCGTCAATGACGACCTTGCGGAAGGGCTTGAAGTAGGAGGTGAAGCGTTCTCGCATCATCTCGTACAACGTCCTAATCTTCCACAGCTTGTCTGGGAGGTGGACGTCAAGGTTGGTGACAAGATGGAGCGCTGCGAGGATATCAAGGTACCGGTCGCGAGACATATATTTCCCGAAGGCAGGGGTGGATATCAGATCATTGGTGATCCAATAGTCAGGCAACCTATGCTTCTTGACATGAGGCATTAGCATGGTGAGTGCCAGGAACACCATGAACTCTTTATGAGTCACTGGGGTCCACTGCCTCATGTGGCCCTTGGTCACCTTTCCCAAAAAGTGGACCTGGAATTGGTGCTGCTTATTTGTCTCTTTGACAACATAGCCTACCACCTCCTCATCAAAGAAGGCCTCAAATAGTTCGTGTGGTGGAGCATTGGGGCCTGCAGGAAAATTGGGGGTAACGACTGAACCCTCCAGTACCTCATCAAAAGCTGGCACATCAGGGTTGTATCCATCCTCATCAACTACGTCTTGCCACTGAAAAACGTAGAATGGGTCTTGTCTACGCTGACGAGGAGCTCCAGCTGGTGGCCCAGCACGCCCACGGCCAACTCGGGAGGCGCGCGCCCTAGGGCGGCGAGGGCGGTGGGCAGCACGACGCCGGGCCAAGCGGATTGGTCGAGGGTCGTCGATGTCCATATAGTCTTCGTCAGAGTGGTCATCTTGCCCTGACGGTGGACCTATGTAATCATGGCCAGAGTCTTCAGAGAGGTGCCCTTCATCATCAGTGGCCCCCACATAATCTGGCGGGGAACCAGTGATGCGTGGGCGGCGTGCGGGTGGGCGAGGTGGGGAAGGAGTGGCAGGTGAGGCTGTGTCCCCCCGAGGTCCTGGGCTCCTTGGCCTGCGACGAGTGACAGAAAGCAATGTTTCACTGTCACTAGGCCCAGGTATTGGTGATGCGAGCTCAAAGACTTCTTCAGGAAGACATGTTGAAGGCGGGAGAGAGGTGGGGAAAGTTGCGGGGACGTATGGCTGGGGCCGGCCGGGGTGGACGCCGCGGGAGCCTCGAACAAAACTCTCTTACTTTTCTTAATTTTTTGGTATATTTCCTACCTTTCCCCTTTTCGGCAGCAGTATGTCTCCTGTCGGGGGACCTAGGAGGCAAATAGGCCGAAAGTGTGGGGTCCTCAACCCTTGGCAATGGTGGGGGTGGTGGGGAAGAATGCGGGGCATCCGGGTCATCTTGGGTGGCGTGGGTAGATAAGGGAGACAATGGCGGACGAGAAGGGTCACCACGCTGACCCTCACTCACAGCCTCATCCTCACCAAGTAGTTTTGCTTGTTCCCTAGCTGCCGCGGCCGCCTTCTCAAGTATTTTCTGCTTATACAAATGTAGCTTGAAAGGCGATTTACCTGGGGAAGGGCTTGGCGTCGTGTCACTTATGCGAAATTTGGTGAGTGACCTTGAACTCTCCCACTCGCTCACTCTCTCAAGTTCACTGTCTTTAGGTAAACCAGCTTCCTCAACAACTGGTACATCACCTTCATCACTCTCATCACTGTCATCACTGTCATGTTCTCTCGCAAATCCCAGGAATTGCTCTTCTTTGTCACTCTCATGGCCATAATCACTCGACTTATAATTACTGGAGTCGTCACTGACTTCATCATCAACATTATGCTTGGCATCAGCTCGCTCATAAAGTCTCAATGTCGTCTCAATACCTCCGGGAGATAACACAGTTAGGCGATGGCGTCGGGGTAAGGCGCGACGAACTAGCAAGGGCGTCGTAGGAAGCACGGTATCGGACACAGCGGAATCACTATTTGGCGTACTGTCCATGATGGCGTCGGGGTAGATACTGTTGCTGTGGCGTAGTTTACGCCTGGTGGCGCCACCTACCGTCCCACGATACCGAAAATGTACGCGCGGCATTCGAAAGCACGCACGCAAGCAATGGGCGTTCAAGAGCCCTTCCGGGTTGCGCGGGCCGAGGTTGTTATGGGCGTTCAAGAGCCCTTCCGGGTTGGAGGGGTTAAACATCGAAAAAAAAAAAAAAAAAAAAAAATTGGCCCTTGGGCCATGCAAAATATCAGTCCTCTACCTCCCCTCCTTCCCCACTTTCCCCACCTCCTTCAGTTATCACCTATTTTCCCTGTTATTCCCTTATTCTGAGGTATATTTTCGTGCTAACATTAGCGAGTTGCAAGCAGGGCATCGTCATCACTGATAGCAAGCGAGTGCAAGAGAGAGAGAGAGAGAGAGAGAGTATCGATCGACTGTGTCTCAGTGGCCTTGGGGGAAATTGGCGGGAAAGCAGGTTGCCTCACCCATACATTATATAACTCGCGGCCTATATCTCCGATTTTGACCATCCAAACGCTGTTTTCACTCGTTTTATTGTTGTTTCAGGTTAATACCTTTATAATCAACCCATAATAGGCGCGTATGGATAAGTATTAATGCTATATATGGTAAAATTAATATTTTAGTGATGGAAACAGCTCAAATACGTCAGCACAGGCGGACGTTTCTAATTACCCCCATGCGCACTTCTTAGGTTAAGGGCTTCAAGAGTTTGGGGTCGATGAGTATACACTCGTGATTTAAGGTAGCCCCACAGAAGAAAAAAATCACAAGAGGCGAGGTCAGGGGAACAAGCCGGCCACCCAACATCGCCACGCAACGAGATCACCCGATCCGGAAACATTTCCCTAAGCACATGCAACGATCGATTTGTGGTTTCAGCAAGATGGAGCTACGGCACACACAGCTCGACAATCATTGCAAGTGCTTAGGGAAATGTATCCTTTAATTACGAGTGTATACTCATCGACCCCAAACTCTTGAAGGCCTTAACCCAGTGAGACCCAGCGTCGCACGTGATGCGTCGGCAGTGTTTGATCACCAACTCCCAGCGACGCATCACGTGCGTCCGACATATTAAAATCAGTTACGTGGCTCGTAAGGTAGGAAATGGCGGGAGAATAGGAGGGGGAGGTACCGTAGTGTGTGTGGGAGCGGGCCAAGACAGCCGCGCGGCTGGTGGTGGTGGGCTTAGTGGGGATACTTTACACCCTTAGTTCACCGCCACTTTGAACCTTCATTACTCCGGTCGTATGGGAGCTAGAGGCTTGAGATTTATGTGAGACACTCCTTAGGATGTATGCCGTACAATGCCATACTCTGTTTTTACCCTAGTGCTCCCGGGCGGGTGGTCATGCGGGGGAGACGAACTTTCGACCCTCCCCCCCCCCCCCAAATGACCAAGGTGAGTTTGTTTTTATTTTTTCTTCATTTCTCACCATTCTCTTCCATTTTGGCTCAACAAATTTTTTTGAGCCCGACCCCCCCCCCCAAAAAAAAATATCCGAGGTGATTTTTTTTTTGTTTTTTTTTTCATTTCTCATCCTTGTCTTCCATTTTAGCAAACAAAAATAAGAAGTGAAAATGGCTTGGGACTGGGGTGAACAAAATATTATAACTTGCCGGGGCTCAACGGGTTAAGGTTGCTATTCAGCAGGAGATAGCCGCTGTTCCACCCGACATTTCTTACAGTTTCTTACAGTTTCTTACAGTAGATCCTCTGGAAAAAGGCAAACTATGCCTGTGTATCCAGCTCAGTACCAGTACTTGCACTGCTGCGGTCGTTCACGGTGTTGGCGGCGGCGGTAGCAGACGCAACATTTTTACTATTCTGTATTTTTGTTTTATAATCAAACTTCAAATCTTGTCTTCCCCATGCTTTATCAAGATTACTTTCAAACTCCCTTATTGATTCGGAATCGACTACATACTGGGGCAGTGCGTTCCACTCATTTACCACTCTATCACAAAATGAGTTCTTCGCCTTCTCAAGCCTATTTCTTTCTTTGTAAATTTTCTTAGAGTGTCCTCTCGTTCTTGTTCCCTCCCGCATCAAGAAGATACCTTCACACACATCCTCATCGTACTTTCCTGACACTATCTTAAAAGTCTCTATCATATCCCCTCTCTTTCTCCTATATGCCAGTGTCGGAAGTCCCAGTGTCCTCAACCTCTGCTCATAGCCCGCGTTCTTCAACGTTGGTACCAGCTTGCTAGCTCTCCTCTGCACTTTCTCCACTGCTTCTATATCCTTTACCATATATGGAGCCCACACCTGGTTTGCATATTCCAGGAGCGGCCTAACCAGCGCTGTATATAGATTCCTGAAGATTTCTTCGTCAAGTGACACAAATGTCCTCCTTATCAGCCCTACAATTCTATTGGCTTTGTTTATCTTTTCCGCTAAATGTTCTGAGAAATTTTACTTATTGTCTATCACTACTCCTATATCCTTTTCTGCACTCACTTCCTCCATCGCTTCATACATACTGTATCCTACCTTGTCTATCTTGCTGGTCCCAATCCGCATGTACTTGCATTTTTTTGGATGAAAAGGCATTAACCAATGCTCAGACCATCCCTTCATGCCCTCTACATCTCCTTGAAGCAAACCCATATCTTCCTTACTCCTCACTCTTCTATACAGTTTAGTGTCATCCGCATACAGGTATACCTCACTTCCATTAGTTATAACTTCAGGCAAGTCGTTGATAAATATAACGAACAGCAGTGGTCCCAACACAGATCCCTGAGGTACCCCACTTGTAATTTCCCTCCACCCCGAGCCTATTCCATTCACCAATACCCTCTGTCTCCGATCTTTCAGGAAGGCTTCTATCCATTTCACACATTTCTCCCCTATATTATAGCTTCTAACTTTCTCTATTAACCTTTTATGTGGGACCTTATCGAAGGCCTTCATAAAATCGCAATATACCACGTCTATTACATCACCATCTTCTAGAATTTGCATCCAATCATCTACCATCCAATCATCTATCATCTACCATCATGGATCAAAAAACGCCATCCGAGAAGAAGCAGCAGTGACATAAATCATCCAACGCCAAGAAAAAAACAGAGGCAACCGAGGACCACCAGCGATAAGGACCGAAGACAGCGAGGACCGAGGACAGCCATGAACATAAATGTAGATCCGACAAGAACCAAAAATATTATTAAAGAGCGTTCCGTGAGTTCTAAAATAACAAATTTAAAGGTTTTCTATGCAAACGCTCGTAGCATACGCAATAAATTTTCAGATTTAGAGGAGCTAGTGTTTACAGAAAATTATGATGTGATTGGCATAACAGAATCTTGGCTCAATACAGAAGATAGAGACTTTTTAGCAGAGTATTCACTTCCCGGTTATGTAATGTTTGAGAAAAGCCGAATAAATCGAAATGGAGGTGGCGTTTTACTTTATATCAAAGAAAGTCTTAACCCTACCCTCTTGTCAAAACGTCAAATTGTGAACGTCGACGCATCTTTTGTGCTAATAAAGAATAATAAAGGTACCAAAATAATACTTGCATTAATATACAGACCTCCAGCTCAATCAGTGCAAACTGACCGAGAAATTTACGAACAAATTGCAGATGTAAGTAACTCACAAGATACCGTAATTTTTGGTGACTTTAATTTACCTGTGACCAAGTGGGGCGATACTCTTACTTCACACTCCGGACATGACTTGTATACGAACTTGCAAGAGAGTTCGCTTTATCAATTTGTTGGAACGCCGACCCGTGGTAATAACGTTCTTGACATTGTACTTGCAACAAAAGAAGAATTGAAAGAGAATTTGAATGTTGGTGATGAATTCAGTAACAGCGACCATCGTACGATAACTTTCACTTTAAAGTTTACTAGTAACGAACCAAATAGTAGCATCGAAAAAGTCCCTAATTTCAAGAAAGCAAACTTCCATAAACTTAGAGCTATGTTTAAAGAAACTGACTGGAGCTTTTTAATTCACAATAACGACATAAATACATCTTGGAAGTTATTCGAAGCCACTTACCTAAAAGCAGTGCAAGACTGCATACCATCGAAAACTCGGCGTCCAGGCCATAATAATAAGCCCAAATGGTGGAATAAAGATATTTCAAACTGCCTGCTTGCTAAAAAATTTGCTAATGATAGATTAAAATCCTTACAAAATGACGAAGAACGGCTGAAATTTGTAGAGCTACGACGCAAAGCCAAAAAGTTAATTAAGCAAAGTAAAAAGACCTTAGAGTTACATATTGCGAAGACGAAGAACAAATGAGTAATGCCCTCAATACCTTCTTTGCATCAGTTTTTACAACAGAAGACCTCAGTGATATCCCTACACCATCGCCGATTCAGATTGATAATTCAGATGTTCTAAGCAATATCACCGTTACAGAGAGAGAAGTATTGAATTGTTTAGATAAACTCAAGGTAAATAAAACGCCTGGACCTGATACAATCTCGCCTAGAGTTCTAAAGGAAGCTAAGGATGAGCTCTCTAAACCACTGACATTACTATTCAATAAATCCTTGCAGTCTGGAACTATGCCCGATCAGTGGAAGCTAGCCAACGTAACACCGATATTCAAAAAAGGCAGCAAATCCCTACCCAGTAACTATCGTCCAATTAGCTTAACCTCAGTTGTATGTAAAATGCTAGAAACGGTCATACGAGACAGACTCGTAAATCACTTAGAGGAAAATAACATACTTAAAGATACTCAACACGGCTTTCGTAAAAAACGTTCCTGTTTAACAAACCTCTTAGACTTCTTCCACGATATCCTCAACCTCTACGATGAGAGTAAAGCTGTAGATATTATATACCTTGATTTTCAAAAGGCCTTTGACAAAGTTCCCCACAAACGTTTACTGCTAAAACTAAAAGCGCATGGAATACAAGACGGTGTTTTTTTTTTTTTTTTTTAAGAGACAATGAACGGAGGAAGGAAAAACACAGATAAAACAAAAAGGTCCATGTGCCTAAAGGCATCCTCCATTCATAAAATGTTTGTAACAACTGGATTTAAACATTTGTTGATTGTAAGTTTGTGGAAAGCAATTCGAGGGAAGTGAATTCCAAAGAGTAGTAGCTCTGGGGATAAATGAATTCTGATAAGCAGAAGTTCTGCATTGTGGAGGAGAAAGTGTAAATTCATGGGCGCTCTCAGCTGCCCTAGTTCTACGGGGAAAGATGTGGAGAGGCGGCACAATTGAAGCAAGTTCCTCGGAACAATTGCTGTGAAAATATCTGTAGAATAATGCAAGGGATGCAACGTTTCTTCGTATGGCTAATGTAGGAAGGTCCTGTGTGATTGCAGGGTTATTGATTAATCTAATAGCTTTATTTTGAATTTTGTCCAACTGCCTCAATGCAACCACTCCACTTCCACCCCAGAGGTGAACAGTAATCCATCTGAGAGCGCACATGACTTTTATATTACGGCCAACTGCTCGTCAGTGAAGAATTCTCGAACTCTGTACAGGAGTCCCAGTTTTTTAGAGGCATTCTTAGCAATGCTTCTAACATAATGTGTCCAGCTCAAGTTAGTAGTTAATGTTACACCGAGAATGTCAATACTAGGGAAGTGGGAATATTTACATCATTAAAAATATGGGAGTCAGTGAGATTCTGTCGGTTAGAAAATTGAATGTACTTGGTTTTCTGTGCATTAAAGGAAACTAGATTCTCTTGTCCCCATTCATTAATTCTAGAAAGGTCCTGGTTCAGAGAAATTGCAGTGTTTATTTTTGAATTTATAAGATCGGGTTGGGTGAAAGAATTGGTAAATGTGAAGGACTGTGGAGTGTTGAGTCATCTGCGTAGGAATGTATTGGATTATGAGTGGTAGATATGAGATCATTGATATGAATGAGGAACAGAGTTGGGGCCAAAACTGATCCCTGGGGAACACCAGCATTTATTGAGTGAAATTGAGAATAAAGGCCATCTACCATTACACGTATTTTTCTGTTATGAAGATAAGAAGAAATTAGTGGAACTAATGATGCAAGGCCGTAGTGTGACATCTTCGACAATAAGGATTGATGCCAGACTCTATCAAATGCCTTTGATATATCCAGTGCTATTGTATGTGTTTCACCATGTTGGTCTGTAGCTTGGTTGATTTGATGCGTAAGAAGGCAAAGAATGTCTGCAGTTGATCGACATCGTCTAAAACCATATTGCCTATCACTGATTAATTTATTATTCTCCAGATGCTTAATTATGTGATTATTTAATATAATTTCAAAAACTTTGCCAAGAGTGGAAGTTATAGCTATTGGTCTGTAGTTTGATGGATCTGAAGAGGCACCTTTTTTAGGAACTGGATGGATGTTTGCTTCTTTCCAGGGTACTGGGAAGCATGAGGTATGAGTACACAGACGGAAAAATTTGCCAATACAGGAGCGAGCACCAAGGAGCAATTCTTAAGTACTATTGGAGGAATTTCATCTGGACCAGGAGCCTTATCTACTGAGAGATTCTGCAAATTTGACATGTCTGGTGTGGATCTTAAGTGAGGGAATTTCAGGTGAATTAAAATTAAGTACAGGGACATCTTGATTTATGTCATCTAAGGTTGAGTTGGTGGAGAAATATCTGCAAGAAGGTTAGCTTTACCTCGTGGGTCACTTACAAGATTGCCAGTCGGAGATTTTAATGGTGGAATGGATGAAGCAGTAGTGAAGTTGGATTTGAATGAGTTAAGAGTAGACCAAAATATTTGTTATCATTTGGATTATTTAGAAGTTTATTTGCCTGCTTATGGAGAAAGTTTGATTTAGTTAGGTTTAATACAGTTTTGGCATGATTTCTGATGTTTCTAAAGTAATTAAAGGCTTCATGTGTTTTTGATCTTGTGTATGCATTGTAGGCTATTGCTTTTTGTTCAGTTACTCTAGCACAATTATGGTCAAACCATTTAGGTGAATTAGATCTTTTACTGTACTTTTGATGAGGAATAAAAGTTTCCATTCCATTTTTACAAAATCTTGTATGTGGCTCAAGGTGGAGTGTGCATCATTAGAAAAGAAAGAGGTCCAGGGAATATCAATAAAGAAACCTTGAAGACCCTCCCAGTCTGCCCTATCGTAATGCCATTTAGTCACCAAACAGGTTCAGAGTGGGAAGGTGTGATAGGTGATAGACAGGTGGCCTGTATCAGACAGTGATCAGAAGATCCAAGTGGGGACCTCACTGTAACATCATAATTTCTGAATTGGTTGTTAAAAATAAGTCCAGTAGGTGGGAATTATGATTAGGATTATCTGGTACACGGGTGGGTTGGTTGACTAGTTGAATGAGATTAAATGAGTCTGCAAATAGCTCACATTCAAGACCAGCATCATCAGTCCTGGCTGAATGAGTGAGCCATTCAACATTATGGACAAAATCACCCAACACAGTGATTTCAGAAGAAGCATTTAAGTTGAGGACACTGAGTTGTGAGGACAGAGAATCAAAAAGACTTTGCTCTGGAGGAGTATTTGGGGAACGGTAGGTGTGTTGAAATGGATAGAAAATTGGCTCAGCGACAGAAAGCAAAGAGTAGTCATAAACGGTAAGGCATCAAAATGGACCAATGTAAGTAGCGGGGTACCCCAGGGATCGGTACTAGGACCAATTCTCTTTCTAATTTACATCAACGACATAGATGAGGGTCTCACCTGTACAATCTCAAAATTTGCTGACGATACAAAAATTGCAAATAGCGTACTCTCAAAAGAACAAGTTGACGATATACAACACAATCTAGATAAATTGTCATGTTGGGCCCAATTTGGCAAATGAGTTTCAATGCGGATAAATGTAAAGTACTACATATCGGATACCTAAATGAGAAAGCAAACTATTCGATGAATGGCACTCAGCTTAAGAATGTAAACAGAGAAACCGATCTGGGAGTAACAATATCGAGTAACCTAAAACCGAGTCAACAATGTTCAGAAGTTGTTAAGAAGGCAAACAAAATAATTGGCTTTATAGGCAGGTCATTTGAGCATAAATCCCAAGAAGTTATCCTAACCCTTTACAATTCATTAGTCCGCCCTCTTCTGGAATACTGCGTTCAATCCTGGTGCCCTTATTACCAAAAAGATATAAACAAGCTAGAACGAGTTCAATGTAGAGTTACCAAAATGATACCTAGCCTAAAGAACAAACCATACGAAGAGCGTCTTAGAGAATTAAATCTATTTCCTTTAACCCAGCGCAGATTAAGAGGTGACTTAATTCAAGTGTTCAAAATCATCAAAGGCATCGACAATATGAACTGTAGTAAGTACTTCACTATCGACCAATCTAATTACACGGAAACGGTTGCAAAATTATTGGTAAATCTTTTAACTCACACGAATCTAAGAATTTCTTCTTCAATCAAGTTGTCAACTTGTGGAATGGGCTTCCCCGAAACGTTATAGACTGCATCACCGTTGATTCATATAAACTCCGCCTAGACAAATATCTCGCATCAAACCCGCGACTGACTGCGTTTGTAAATGAATAACTTTATTTTATCCCCCCCTCAGTTACTAACCCATCTGTCCCCTACTAACTTCCTAATCCTGCCACAGACATTAGTTCCAGGGCAGTAATTCCCTTTCCAATGTTCCCTTACCCACTCTAAACCACTGTTTGGACACTTGATCCTCAGTGTTTTGGAGGACAAGCAACCTAGAAGGGTCACTAGATCTGTTGTTGCTTGATTTCCTTTGTACTCCTTTGTACCACCTTAATTAGCTGTAGTACCGTCGACCTCCCCGGCAAGAATCCGAACTGTCTCCCACTGAAAAGTTGGTTTGACTTCATATGATCCATTATTCCTTCTCTAATTACCGTTTCCATTAGTTTACACACAACACTTGTCAAACTGACTGGTCTATAATTCCCTGGGTCATTTCTCTTTCCCTTCTTAAATATAGCTGTTATGTTCGCCTCTCTCCAGTCCATCGGGATTTGTCCTGTATTAAACGATACCTCAAATAACATTTTCAATGGCTCTACTAACATCTCCCCTCCTTCCTTTATGATTCTTGGGTGTATCCCATCCGGTCCCGGTGACTTACTTCTGTTCATTTTTTCTATAGCCCTTCTTATTCTAGCATGGGAAAACTCTACTAGTTCTAGTGCCGGTGCCTGTTTGATGGGAATAGTAGGCACTGCATCCTCCGACTCCACTGTTAGTACCCCCCCAAAGTATTTCCCCAGCACCTCTGCTTTCTCCTTATCAGTCTCCGCTCTACTCCCATCATTCAACCCCCCACCAGCTCTGGGATCCCTACTCTTCTTGTTAATTTTTCCTGAATGTACTTCCAGAATATTTTTGGATTATCCTTCACATTTCTAGCTATCTCTCTCTCTCCCTCTCCTTCACCCCCCTCCTTGTTTCCCACCTTATTTTATTGTTTATTTGTCTACGTTCCAGATCCACTTCCTTAGCCTCTATACTAGACCCCCTGTTCTTTTTTAACAATTTTAATCTTTCCCACAATCGTTTCTTTCTTCTAATCAATCCAAAGCTTTCTTTTCATTGGCAATTCTGGGTTAGTTCTTTTCCTCAATTTTGTTTTATCCTTATATTCCCTTACTGGTACACTTTTGGATACAGCATTCTCCAGTTTGACTCTAATTTTCCTCCACATTCCTTCAGCGTCTTCACCGTTCAAATATTCCCCCCAGTCAATGTCCAAACACCGTCTCAGCAGCTCATAATCTGCTCTATCATACATGTATATTTTTCTATTGCTTTTATTATCCCTCTCCGATTTAATGTTACAACTAAAGCTTATACAGGCATGGTCACTACGACCTATAGGGCTATCCACATTAACATGTTCCACTATATCCTCTTCATTGCTAAAAATCAAATCAAGTACACTCCCCTGCGTCCCATCTCTATATCTTGTCATCTCTACAATATGTTGCGTTAAAAAACAATCTCTCACTTTCTCTATAAACTTATTTTCCATGCTACCCTGTCCCGCTGGAGTAGTACAATTTGCCCAGTTGATCCTTGGCAAATTGAAATCTCCAATCAAAATTTTATATTTGTTCTCTCTATTATCTATCTCCTCCATTGCTTTCAGTAGGTTATCATCCTCTCCCCTGCTATTATTTGGGCTTCTATATATAGAGGCAATTAGAATTGATCCTCTTACACATTTTACTTCAATACACAAATACTCACAATACTGCTGTCTCATATCCACCTCATTAACCTTGAGCTCTTTTCTTACATAAATAAACAGTCCTCTTCCAACCTCTGCTCTAATAGCATTTCTCTCATATAACTCAACATGACCAGTCGAGCCATGGCAGCCTTCAGAAATCGCCTCCAAGCGTGTAGCCTATAGACAATGACGGACACCATTTGGAGGATGTCATTTTTAAAACATGATGAATAAAAACTGTATTGAATGAAGTTTCATATGTGCAAATAATATTTTGATTATCTTTAACCATTTTTGTTTCATTTACCTTTGAAATGTGGGATTTTTTTTTTTGGGTCACCCAGCCCTGTACTAGTATATTATGATACAGAAAAGAGGAGAGGCCATTTTCAAGGTTATTGGTACGAGTTGACTAGGCAAGTGAGTACGAGTTGACGCGTTCCGCCAGGTACGAGTTGTCCAGCACCCGGTAATGTATAGGCTATTTCAATGGCTCAATTTTTATTCTTTTATTATGTTATTGCTCATACAGTACTTTTCGTAATTGTTTATTATAACGGCTTCCGCTCTACTCCCTTACAAACTGTTCCAAATACTGTAAATAGCCTAGATATGACTAGGAATCCATACTCCATAGTGAAATTTAGTGTGATGACAATATTGTCGTCGGAGGTCCGGAGCGGGGCTAGCGAGTCATGTGACTGTTTGATTACGTCTGTGAGTATCCTCGCTAAGCAGCGGTCATGCACGTCGAAGAAGCCGTTCATATTTAAACAATTACCATACTTTTCAGCACATAGGTCTAGGCCCACTCAGCTCTGATAATGCACTTTAGTGGCTTTGCATAGGTTCTTATAATCTTATTTAGCCTGCCGCCGGTCAAGCCGGTAAACCTGACTTAGCAACAACAGCGATTTTAGGAAATATTTTTCTTTCTAGGCTAGGCCTTTGTGTTTTTTCTTTCAGATATAGTGTTGTATTACAGTGGTTTGGAGCAGAAATGAGTATTTACCCATTTTCCAAACAATCTATAACCTCAGGCCCGACTAGTGGGGAGGGCTATTAACCCTTCAAACTCGGATGGTACACGTGTGTACCATTAAGTTTTTCCCCGAGGAACCCGGGTGGTACAACATTGTACCATTGCTTGAAAGCCTGTGAGCTTCGTGTGCGAGGCGTCGGTCCGACGCATGTAAACAACAGCTGGCTGGACCGACGACCCGCATCTCCGGCCACAAGAAGGAGAGCGTCGCTTGTTCGTGTGTGCCTGTATGTTGTTGTTAAGTATCGAAAAGTAGTTTAAAGTGGCTGTTTTGGCCATAAAGTTATCTCCAATGAAATCATCATCACAAATCAAGCACTTGACTTAGAGAGCTCTACTTAACGCCATTCTACAGGTAAATAACACAGCTACACTTGGGGATGCGCGGGAATGCGGGAAGCAGTCAGCATAACAATGATACGGTAGCCTAGCCTAGACGTTTTTCGGCCAAAACACCCGGATTTCGGGGAATATTTATGTAATGCGTAGCCGGGGCGGGAGGGTTAAGAATTGAAGATCAAAGAAAATGTGGGGTAAAAGACGCTAAAAAAGCAAAAAAATATCTATTTGACAATAGGATAACCATTTGCTGTGGAATACAGGATTTGTTGAGGTGGATGTTTGTCCCCCCTCCCCCCCCATCTATTTTGTCAGTAGGGGCCAAAAACATTGTTTTGGTACTTATTTATGAGACGACCACAAATTTTGTCTCAACATAGTCATAGGCCTATTAAAAATTGTTTCAACCCTCGGTAAAAGATAATGAAAAAGACTGTAGCAATATGTCTACCTACTGTAAAAAGGTTGTCAATACTCTCCTATAGACGGCGCGCAGTCTAGACAAACATGATATGATGATAATATAGGCTAGAGTGGCAGGTCGTATATAGGGAGAGTATTTTTGTTTTCTTATACAGTATAGGCCTCTTCTTCTTCTTTTGAACCCGCCCGCAGACCGCCTAGATCCACAGGGCTGACCTTTGTATCGGTACTGGCTCAGAAACGTTAGTAAGAGGGAAAGTTTAGAGTAGAAGGATAGTAAAGGGACAGTTTTTTAGACTACCTGTCACATCCTCCCCCCCCCCTACCCATTTCTCTTCCTCCATATCTTTTCTAGTATCCTCTTCATCATCTCCATGTCTTGTATTTCCATATCTTGTGTTAACCCCAGCAATGCCCCTACCCCTCTGTCATCTCTGCTTTAATTCTTCCCACCCCATTTCCCCATCTCTATTCCTCATGTATCTTTCCAACTCGTTTCTCTCCTCATCATATTTTGTACACTCCGTTATTATGTGTTCTATGTCCTCGACTATTGGGTCTCCTCCCATTTCGCATTGATTACAGTGCGGTCCCATTCCGTTCCATCTCCTTGTTCTTTCATTTGTTTCTAGGGATCCTGTCCTTGCTTTAAACAGCAATTTAGATCCCCATCCTCCATCATAGAAAAGTTCTCCAGCTGGTTTTTCCTTCCCTCTGTAATACGACAGCATGGCTTTGTTTTCTACCCCTTCCCTCCACTTCCTTCTTCCCTCCTCTTTTATCCCTTTCTCTATCTCTCTGATACATCCCATCCCATTTTCCAGTATGACCCAATCATATACTGTACTGTAGGTAGGTGAATCATCCCTCCCATTTAGTTTTCTAAATTCCCCTCCCACATGGTCCTGTATTATATTTATCCTTCCCAGCCTTCTTTTGCACTCTCCCTCGCTCGCCCATCTGTATACCTTCTTCGGCCACCTATTTTCCTCCATCCCCTCTAGCCTCACTTTGTACTTCCCTTTTGCTTTTCTTATCCTTTCTTGAAACGTACTCCACCCCATTTCTCCTCGGATTGCTTCTTGTGCTACGTATTTATTTACCCCCAATCCTATCTCCATTATGTAGTAATGATGTATATGCTCTACTGGATCTATTAGGCATAAAAAGGTTGATGAGCTAACTGTTGGTGCTAAATGTCAGTAATATCGCCGAAGCCTACGTTAGGCTTCAAATTTCATCTTCAATTTTTTTTTAATCTTTAATTTTTTTTTCTTTCTAGCATTAGAATTGGCTATCCCCCCAAAATAAT
This sequence comes from Paralithodes platypus, assembly GCA_032716605.1. Classification (NCBI taxonomy): domain Eukaryota; kingdom Metazoa; phylum Arthropoda; class Malacostraca; order Decapoda; family Lithodidae; genus Paralithodes; species Paralithodes platypus. The sequence goes on along the minus strand of CM064516.1, from coordinate 42,016,666 downwards.
CTAACCTTTCCTAAATAGGCTATTCACCTGATCAGAAAGTTCAGAAACAACTCCCAGCGGAAGTATTTAGTATTGGGCTAGCATAATTAGGAAAGGTTAAAATATAATTTTATAGCTTAGGTTTTAAGCAAGCTTGGAAATCATTCTCCATTCATATTTTACCAATATATGTACCCGTTATTATAGAGAAGCTGGCATCATGGCGATGGCGTTCACGTTTTGGTCGTCCAACATCACTTCATTCTCAGTTTGAGTCGGATCCCACCGGCACTTTTTGTGAGATCCCAGCCGACTGGTTGCAACAGAAGGCAGGTCAGTAAGTTTGAATACAAGAGAACTCGGCCGAATATATAGTATTTAGGCTACGGTACCTTAATTAACCTAACTTATCCTAACCTAACCTAACCTAACCTAACCTAACCTAACCTAACCTAACCTAACCTAACCTAACCTATTCCCCACGGCCGATTTTGTCAAACCTATTTAGCTAACCTAACTTAATCCCAACGGCCAATTTTTCTTTGTCGACTTCCCACAATGAGCAGAGTTCTCCTAATACCGTAAGTTTTGAGCTATGGCCTTTATGCGCCTTTCTTCTACTTAGTACATTATTGGTATCTATTATATAGGCTGTTGCACAGTTTTTTAATTACCGGGTATATGTTGTATTTATTGTACATGGCTGAAACTACCAGTACTTGTTTAGGCTTATTGGTACTTAATTTAATAAATAATGCTCCTCCTCAGCAACTCTAATCTAAAGCCAGATTTGGATCATAATTTTTTCAATTATTTATGTTTTTTGCTATGTTACATTTCTTTCGTCGTAGTCCAGTCTATTATTCCTAAAGCTAATCTTTCTCAATTTCAAACCAGTTCTTCTGTATCAAACATAACCCTTTCATGCACTGGAGGTTGTTGTTTAGTACCGTATATTTAGTTTTCTGCCCATAGCTCGCTCAAAGACAACTGCAGAGGTTGAAGTAACTAAAGGTTTCTAATTGCCCTTAATAGTCACAAAGGCTTTTAAGCATCCCAGAAAGGGTGTAAATTGTGTCCTTGTGCGTAAAGGGTTAACCAGATCTTACCCAAGATAAAATAAAATAATTTTGTTGATAATTATAAAGTAGTGCACTTGGGTACCGTACTTTAGCCTATGTTAAATGGTACTTACCTGTGCACTACGTTTCTTTTAAAGGATGCACTCCAGCTTATCCATATTTTGTCATCCTAATGATTGTTTCCATTACCTTGTCATCTATTTTTGTTTCTACTGTAGTCATGTTTTCCTTTCTTCATCCCCATTCATGCAATTATTGTAATGTTTTGTTTTTACTTTCCATATTGATAATTACAGTGCAGTACTATAATTTGTAAGCAATAGCTTTAATTCTCTCCAAGAGTAAGAAAACCTACTTTATCTAACTGATTTTTGTGTTGCCTTTTTTCAACAGCGGAACAAAATAAGCCGAAGCCTCCCTCGGTGAAGGAGCTAAGACAGTGTAAGTATATAGGGTTCTGCCTTGTATGGGCCAATAGGCCTTCTGTAGATTTCCATTTTCTTATGTTCTTATATCAACAGTCGCCTGAAAGGTGGATGAAAAATTAGTTCGTTTTCTATGTAACAAAGTTTGAAACGAAACACAAAATTAGCCGATAGGTTAAGGATAGAGACCCTATTTTTTACCTTGTACGTATGTTGTGCGTTCTCCTGCTGCCATAAGATTATACTATCAAAACTGGTTCTACTTTTACGTAGTGTAGATCTATATAATTTTATGGCATTTTGGTTTGGAAGGAGTGTGTTCTGGTTCTGTGGGTAAGAATGAGAGTAGGAATACAAACGTGGGTGGTTGTGTGTGTGTGCTTCGACAGAGGATAAACCTGAAAGAGAGAAAGAGGAGTTCTGAGTGAATGTTGAGGCATGCCTTGATAAGTTTGGTAAGAGCGAAAGAATATTTCTGATTGGGGATATGAATTGGAAGGTGGGTGATAGTAAAGTAGACAGGGTGGTGGGAGGGTGGGGTATAGCGTCAGAGGTAGATTGGAATGGCCGTGCACTTGTGGACGTATGTTTGGGGAGGAGGCTGTTGATAGTCAACACCTTATGACACAGAATGATACACATGGAAAGTGGAGTGGAGGAGGGAGAGAGAGACAGTGGAACGAAAGGCACTGATTGATTAAATATGTGTGGATGAATGAATGAAGAATTTTGTGCTAGATGCTAGGGTATTGGGGGGGGGGGGGTTGTCTGACCATTATGGAGTAGTATCTAAAATTAAGATACAGAAGAAGATGGTGAAGAGAGCTAGAGGGTGGTGGAGAGGTTACATGGGGAGGAGATCATGGAAAAGTTCAAGAGAGCAGTGGAAAGATGACTTGGAGGGTATGGAGAAAGTGGAAGAGGTGAGCAAAGTGTTTAAGGAAGAGATGTGTGCAGCATATGAGGAGGTATGTGGAGAGGGAGGGAAGTGAAGGGTACAGCATGGTGGACTGAATAGGTAAAACTAGCTGTTGAAGATAAGAAGAAAGCATATAGAGAGTGGTTGAATAGTAGAGGGAATGAAGATTGGAAGAGTCAGAAAAGGGAAAGGTACTTGGAGAAAAAGAGAGTGGTGAAGGAAAGAAAAGAGTAGATGAGGAATTTGGAAGGAATTTAAGTGTAAAATGGAGGAGTGTAAGAAACTGTTCTGGAAAGAGGTCAAGAAAGTTAGGGAGGGTAGTAAGGGTTTTTAAGTGTTAGCCGAGAAGCAAGAGAGAGTCGATAGGTGGAGGGAGCACTTCAATGAATTGGTAAACGTAAGGAATGAAGCACCAGCATACATAGTTGGATGGGGTATGGGAGGAAGTAGAAGAGAAGGAGGTCAGAAGTGTATGAAGCCTTGAAAAGAGTGAAGATGGGGAAAGTATCAGGAATTGATGGAGTGTGTGGGGAAATACTGAGGTATGGTAGTGAGATAGTGATTGAATGGGTATGGAAAATGTGTAAACTAGCATGGGTGAAGGGAAGAGCACCTGATGACTGGAAGACAGGCATATTAGTCCCCCTGTATAAGTGGAAAGAGGAGTATTTATTAGTGGCCCCTCCATCATTGACGATATGCCTATTATATAATAGCTCTCTTTCTAACACCTGCGGTCAGCCTGTTTGAAACACCCGCCACAGGGGAAAGAGTGCTGACATCATAAGTGCAACGCTCATTCTCTTATGGAATCGTCTTTATGATTGGGTACTCACTACGAAAAAACTTTGTAAAAAAATAAAAATAAATAATAATAAATTAATAATTGTTAAATAAACCTTTCCAACTTTGTGGATGTCTTTCTGTGGATTCTATCCGAGACGCTGAAACTCGTAGCGTCATTCCGCCTTCCTTCCCCTGTGGCCTTCCCGAGCAGGTGTGCCTAGCCTGTCCTCCGCTTCATTCGACATTCGTTCACCTCTAGTGAGTCTTTAGCTCATTTGTATTTATCTGAGATGTTCTAGAATAGGTTTAGATTAGGATGGTCGGCCCCATTGGTACGTCCACAGGAAGTGTTAAAATAGGGTACTTATGTGAGGCGCCTCGTCGGTCCACCTTGGACACGCGCGCCATTTGTTTTTTCTTTTTGTTTCTGCGCCTTAGCTTTGCTATAACCTAGTTATTCAGGATGCTATATATAAGCGGAGCTATTTTACTAGCCATCACTAGGATGGAGTAGCAGTGTTTTGTTTTTATAGCAGATGTGCTGGTGTAAGAGTTGTCCCACGTGGTGGGGAACTTTCCAGAATCTGAGTTTGCTTTTTCCCCTCTGGCTTGGGGCGCCATGTGTGCTGCTGCTGCTGTGTCTTCTTGGGAGGTAAGGGTGTATTATTCGTCAAAATATTTACCTTGAGCCTCGTGGCCAGCCTTATTAGGGGTATTCTTAGTCGGCTAGGGGTTATTATTAATTGCTTAATTATACACTTAATGATACACAGGTACACATGGAAAGTGGTGTGGACGATGAAGGATAAGACAGTGGTGGAACGAAAGTCACTGATTGATTATATATGTGTGGATGAAAGAATGAAGAAATCTGTGATGGATGCTAGGGTGTATAGGGGTATTGGAGGGGGTCTGTCTGATCATTATCTCGGCAGATGCGCAGCCCCTGTAGTATACACCATGACCCAGTGCGTGGTATTTGCACTCTTTCCTCACTAAAATCGTTATTTTACCATAAATATCATTAATACTTATCCATATGCGCCTATTTTACATTTAATATGAAGATAGTAACATGTTACAACAATAAAACAAGTGGGAAAAGTGTTTGGATGGTCAAAATCGCGAATTGAAAGAGACGCCCTGAAAGCGACTCGCTAATGTTAGCACAAAAATATACCAAAGAATAAGGGAATAACAGGGAAAATAGGTGATAATTAAAGGGGGGAAGGAGGGGATGTGGAGGAGTGATATGTGGCATGGCCGAGGGGCAAACAAAAAAAGTTTCAAGTGCTACTGGGGTGTTTCAAATGTTTGTTTTTTAGGCCTAGGATCTTAAGAGTCTCCCCGCAGTCGCCCAGTAAAACCTCTTAAGAGTCTCCCCGCAGCTGCCGGGTTATGTAGCAGTAGCTAAGGTTAGGATACAAAAGATGTGGGTGAGGAGAGCTGGAGGGAGGCGAGAGGAAGGTGGAATGGTGAGGAGGGTGGAGAGGCTACAGGAGGAGGAAATCAGGGAAGAGTACAGGAGAGCAGTAGAAAGACGACTAGGTGGGTTCAACCTGGAAGATATGGAGGAAGTGGAGGAGATAAGCAAGGTGTTTAAGGAAGAGGTCTGTGCCAGTGTGCAGCATGTGAGGAGGTGTGTGGAGTGAGGAGAAGAGGGAGGGGAGTGAAAGGTACAGCATGGTGGACAGAAGAGGTAAAAATAACTGGAAGATAAGAAGAAAGCATATAGAGAGTGGTTGGGTAGTAGAGGGAATGAAGATTTGGAGAGGCAGAAACGAGCGACGTACGAGGAGAGAAAGAGAGTGGTGAAGAGAATAGTGAAGGAAAGTAAGAGAAGAGTAGATGAGGAATTTGGAAGGAATCTGAGTGTAAAATGGAGGGAGTGTAAGAAACTGTTCTGGAAAGAAGTCAAGAAAGTTAGGGAAGGTAGCAAGGGAAACAGTAAGAGTGTGGAAGATAAGAATGGGAAAATGATAGTCGAGAAGCAAGAGAGAGTCGAAAGATGGAGGGAGTACTTCAACGAGTTGCTAAATGTAAGGAATGAAGAGCCAGCAAACATAGTTGGATGGGGTATGGGAGGGAGAAGAGGAGAAGTAGTGGAGGAGGAGGTGGGGATCAGGAGGTCAGAAGTGTGGGAAGCCATGAAAAGAGTGAAGTTGGGGAAAGCACCAGGAACAGATGGAGTGTGTGGGGAAATGTTGAGGTATGGTGGTGAGATAGTGATCGAATGGGTATGGAAAATGTGCAAACTAGCATGGGAGAAGGGGAATGCACCCGATGACTGGAAGACTGGCACAATAGTCCCCCTATGTAAGGGCAAAGGGGAATGAGGAGTGTGTGGTAACCACCGAGGAATATGTCTCTTAAGCGTAGTAGGGAAGGTGTACAGTAGGGTAGTGATTGAGAGAGTGAGAGTGAGAACGGAGAAATGGATAGGCGACGAGCAGGGAGGTTTTAGGAAGGGAAGAGGATGTGTAGATCAGATTTTTACCCTGAATTGTGTTGTGGAGAAATATCTGGAGAAGAAACAAAAGGTGTATGTTGCCTTTATGGACTTGGAGAAGGCCTATGACAGAGTGGATAGAGAAGGCATGTGGAAAGTACTTAGAATATACGGAGTAGATGGCAAGTTGCTGAAAGCAGTGAAGAGCATGTATGAGGGTGCAAAGGCGGCAGTACGTGTGGAGAATGAGCAGAGCGAGTTCTTTGACCTGAGTGTTGGGTTGAAACAGGGGTGTGTGATGTCCCTGTGGTTGTTTACTGTATATATGGATGGAGTCATGAAAGAAATACTAGGAAGAGCAGTGGATGTTGGTGTATCGCTGAAAAGGGAGGGAAATGAGTGGAAGCTGCCTATACTGCTGTTTGCGGATGATACAGTTCTGATGAGCGATAATGAATGGGAGTTGCAGGGTCTGGTAAATGAGTTTGGAACAGTGTGCGAAAAACGGAATTTGAAGGTAAATGCAGTGAAGAGCAAGGTTATGGTCTTCGAAAGGGGTGAAGTCACAGAGTGTGAGGTGAAGTTGAACGGGCAGGCTATTGAGATTGTCAGCTCATTTAAGTATCTGGGCAGTGTGTTGAGTAAAGATGGGACTATGGATGAAGAAGTGCGGGAGAGGGTACAACAGGGGAAGAGGGTTGTAGGAACGTTAAAAGCAGTAACAAGAAATAGAGTGGTCAGTATGGAAGTGAAGAAGTCCTTGCATGACAGTGTGGTAATCCCGACACTAACTTACGGAAGCGAAGCATGGACGTTCGGGAAGAGACTCAGACCAAGAGTGAGAGCGGTGGAAATGAGTTACTTGAGAAGTGCGTGCGGAGTTACGTGAAGGGATAGACAGACGAATGAAGAAGTAAGAAGGAGGTGTGGTGTGGAGGTAGATGTGCTGGAGAGTGTGAAAAGAAACAACTTGAGATGGTTCTGCCATATGGAACGTATGGAAAGCGAGAGATTGACTAAGAGGGTGTACGAGAGCGAGGTGGAAGGACAGAGAGGGAGAGGTGCACCGAGGGAGAGGTGGAAGGATGGAGTGAGGAAGTATATGAATGAAGGCGGTGCTGGTTGGGAGGAAGGGCGTCGACTGACTGGGGACAGAGGTGCATGGGGGCGGTTCGTTCGTGGCCACCCCTTCGGGGATCACGGCGTCAGGTTATAGATAGATAGATTAATTATTAATATGTTTTAGCCCTAAGATGTGACCTTCGCTTTCATGTGGTGTTATTATACATGTTGGGAAGGCGTCAGGAGACGTTCTGATTTTTTTTTTTTTTTTTTTTTTTTTTTTTTTTATATTCCAACTACTCCCTCTCGGGCATAGGCTGAGAGCCTGTACATTCCACCGCTCAACACGGTGAAGCCCGTGAGGTCTTGTTCCAGTCTGGGGAGTGAGACATGTGAAGCATCCATCATGGCTCGAAGAAGCTCCATCTCTGAAGCGGCTGGTTGCTTCGCTCAAGTGCTTCACCGTCTCACCCTCCAGACTCAGACCCTCACTCTCACAACGCCACCTATTGAGCAGTGAACTCACTAGGCATTGTCCCCCTGTAACATATTTTGAATATGGGAATATTCATACAGTGTTATTTAATCAGGGAACAATGAGGGTATTTTTTTGGCATTTCGGTGGGCTTTGTGGTAATGCACTGATACTAGGTACAGCACAAATTCAATCCCAATAATATCTTCCCATTGACATATCGGGATTTGAACCCGGGTCCATTGGATTACCAATCCAGTGGCATGACCACTCCACCACACCTCCCCTGTTTTTTGTTGATAGCTGCCTTGCCCGGACAAGTCAGCACTCTTAAAAAGCTTGGTGTTTCCCTCCGGCGATCTTTACCGGGTATTGATGCCAGAGGGTCGCCTTGCAGACAGGCAGGGAATAGATCCAATGAACCCGGCGTGGTCTGGAGTACCACTAGACTCCCGGCGGAAGTGCAGATTCCATAAGAGGTGATTTCGGCCCGGCCGAAAGAACTCGCCTATACAGATAGCCTCACGCGGCATGACATGACTTTGAATCCGCCCGGCGGAAAAGTCCAGTGGGGTAATTAACTATCACTCAGGTCCTTGTAGACGATTCGTTAGTTAATATATATCCGAAAGGAATTATCTAAAGTATGGGTCAGTGACATTTGGTCACAGATAAGCAGTTCAAAATGAGAAAGGATCTCCGAGGTCTTTTCGAAGACAAGTGTGAAGGAAGATTAGAGTGGCGGTGTGGCTACGTCTAATTTTCCGGCGCATTTGGGGTATAATGATATGTAAATGTCTCGGTTTATCCTTATGAGCATTGATTCCTGGAAATCTTCTTTCCAGATCACAACACATCTGTTGGGGCACCGGACACCAGGGGGACCAACTTGCTCTAACTTTCCGTTTTTTTTACCATAAAGTGTGTGAGAGTATGGCTTACAATGGCGGGAGGCGGACGCAAATTTTTGAGGCTCCGGCATATGTTCATGGGAATGGATAAGTAATCACGGAATATCGAGTGCATACGGGGCTAGCAAGGAGAGGAAGGATTCGTGAAATGTTTGGAGGATATATTGGTGTGGTGGAGGGGTGATATATAGTGTAATAAGAGTGTGTAGTGACGGGACAGCGGTAGTGTTGAGAGTTGTTGAGATTGTAAACAAACATGGCGGAGGGAATTTCGGGAATGACGGAGGCGGAAGAAAGGCTACAACGTTTTTGTGGGTTTAAGAGCACAGATAATAAGTTAGAAGAGGTTATTAATGTTGTGAAGGATTTGGAAAAGTGGAAGAGTGATACGGAGAAATGGAAGGGGGATATTGGTGAGAAAGTTAAGGTACTGTGTGTAATGTGTGGTGTGACAGGTGGGGAAGGGAATAGGCCTAGCGAAGGAAGTGAATGCAGGCCTATTTCGGAAGTTAATGATAGCCTAGAGATGGTATTGAAAAGGGTAGATGAACTGGGAGCAGAGAATATGGCATTGAAGGAATACGAAGGACGATTCAAGGAAGTAAAGGAGTCAACTGCATGGACGGTGGTAGGTGAACAGAAAATTAAGAATTTGGAGGATATTATGAAAGAGCAAAAGGAAGAAATGAATATGACCAAAAAAAGTTTTGAGAGTGCAGTTGTAGGGGTCATGAAGAACAAGGAGAGTGTCGTGAGGGAGGCCATGGACAGAGATAGGGGTGTAATCATGCATGGAGATATAGAGGCTCATATGAATGATAATGGAGTGAGAAAAGTGAGGGATATGGAGAAAGTGAAGGAGGTCATGAAAGGTGTGGATGTGGACGGATATGGATGGGAAGGGCAGGTGGAGGAAGTCAGTAGGATAGGTAGATATAAAAGGGGAGAGATGAGACCTATAAGGGTACAGTTTAAAACCAGGGCAGTGGCAGAGACGGTGACAAATTTTAGTTGGAGGCTAAACACAAATGAAGAACTGAAACATATAAGACTAAAGAGGGATTTGAGCATAGAACAAAAACAAATAAAGGAATTACAAGAAAAGGCTGATGAAAATAATGGAAAGTTGGGTGAGGAGGATAAGAGACATTTTTACTGGAGAGTGAGGGACGGGAAATTGAAGAAGTGGTTTATACGAATATAAGGGAGGGAAGAGATTGTGATAGGAGTTGTGACGGAGGAGGAGAACAGGGTGGAGGTGTCACAGGGAGAGACAGGATACAAAGTTGCAGACCCAGTAGTGCTTAGGGGGGAGTAGGGTACGGACAGGAGGAGCGGGATGGTGTAGTTGCTGAAGGAATGGTAGATGGATTAAAGATTATGTTTAGTAATGTGGATGTGTTTACCCAGGACAAGAAAAGAGAACTGATATGTAGGTTGCAGGATGAAGAGGAAAAACCTGATGTCATAGCCTTACAGGAAGTAAAGGGGTTATCACACTGGGCCAAATTCTCGTCAATCTCCAGTCTCCGTTTCCAGTCAGTAGCGCCAGCAAATTCTATCACACACGCCAAGCGTCCTGGCTGCGTGAGTCTCCGACACAACAATAACAACGTCCGACCTTAGCCTATACAGTCGACGCTCGATTTAACGGACCCCGATACAACGGATTTCGGATTTAACGGACTCTGTCTGTAGCCGGACAATGGACCCAGCAACGGACAAAGGCTGATGCTCGAAAAAAAGTTGGAGCAAAGTCCGTTGCTCTATCTATTTATCTCTCTAATGCACCTACCTAAATCCCTTCTACATTAACATAACTATGTCTTATTTGGACTTTTTGTAATCTTTGAATCATTTCTAATGTGATTGAATTGAAAAATATAATATCCTTCCAGCACATAGATAAATAATAAATAAGATAGTCAACAAAATATTTCAACTCTCCCCTCCGTGCCAGCAGAGACGGAAGATTTACGTTTGATAGATTTTTTGTTTTGTTTTTTCCCCTCGATATACACTCTCTTTCTATCTATCTATCTCTCTAATTCATCTACCTAAATCCCTTATACATTAACATAACTATGTCTTATTTGGACTTTTTGTAATCTTTGAATCATTTCTAATGGGATGGAATTGCAAAATATAATATCCTTCCAGCACATAGATAAATAATAAATAAGATAGTCAACAAAATATTTCAACTCTCCCCTCCGTGCGAGCAGAGACGGAAGATTTACGTTTGATAGATTTTTTGTTTTGTTTTTTTTCCCTCGATATACACTCTCTTTCTATCTATCTATCTCTCTAATTCATCTACCTAAATCCCTTATACATTAACATAACTATGTCTTATTTGGACTTTTTGTAATCTTTGAATCATTTCTAATGGGATGGAATTGCAAAATATAATATCCTTCCAGCACATACTGTAGATAAACAATAAATAAGATGGTCAAACAAATAGTTCAACCCTCCCCTCCGTCTAGGCGCCGAGCTTCCGAGACGGGAGATTTACGTTTGATAGATTTTTTTTTTTCCCCACGGTATACACAAAATGATGGGGAAATATTATAACATGTTTTTAATTGACATTTGTGTCGTTTTTGCTGATTATGAGTTGGTGGAAAAAAATGTCTTTAATTCTATCATATCGGAAATGATTCACAGATTATATAGAGACCAAATAACATACACTTTTAAGTGTGTTCAATAGTTTTGCATTATCAATAGGGTGCAGCACAAGGCTTATCAACATATCACAGTAACGGGGTCGGGGTTGAGGCCGGGACGGGGAGGGGAGGGAGTAGGCCTACAGTGGATATACAGGGGTTATCTCCCCCCCCCCCCCCCCCCCCCCCCCGCTCTGCCTGCTTCGTTGGTTTCACTTTTGAACACGTGCGGGGGCTGACGGAGGCGGCAGGGGGGGGGTGCATGCCCGCATGCCCACCCTTCCTGCCGCCCCCAACTAATTGTAGTGGGCCCTATCATTTCTCATCCTTTCTGTTTTCCGTTTTTCCCTTCTTCCCGCTGCCCCCTCCTTTGGGAGCACCGTGACTGTCATGAGGTAAACGACCGTACTCACTCTTTGGTTTCGTTGGAGGGTGTTGTGGGTCGGCAATCCCTACACCCGTCGAACTGTGGTACCCGACGTGTTCGAGCGAGGGGAATCTTCTATGCCAAACCCTAACCCTTGTGCTGGGTCGGCGATCGACGGATCGACGGCCCTTAAGGTGCATTAGTCGGGGTGTATATCTGCAAGAATTCCTAGGGCGGTCGTCCCGTCCTCTAATTGTGGCTCCATGGTGGGTTTGGAATCTGACTCAGATGAATTTAGAAATATTCGTCCTATGGAATCTAAAATTGCTCCCTCCGACGCCGACCCCTGCGAGAAATTGGACTGCCTCAAGGACCCTTCCCCTGCTGCCAACAGTGCCGGAGTTCCCCACTCAGGCATGGCACCCACAGACCTTGGCAAGCCTCCTAAGGATACTGTGACGAATTCTCCATCGTCGGGTAGTGAGATCCATCAGGTGATCTCCCCGGCATCAATTCCTATGCATAGTACTGCCTCTGTGATCAATAATAGTGATGACAACCCCACAGTCTCGACTTTAACTTCTCAATTACCAGATTATGATTCTAGCCTTAGCCTACCTCTTCATTCCGTTGACAACCTTAATGAAGACCCTCGCATGCCCTCAGCTGACACCCCTACGGATGCTTCTTGCATCCCTGACCCGTCTGTGACTCCATCTGTTACCATCTTCCCTCCGGATGCAGGATCTACTACCTCAATTAAACCTGCTTCTGTACCTCCACGATCTCAACGGGCCATTGATGCAGGTACAGAAAAAGACCTTGCCGGTATTTCCTCTGCCATTCACACGCTTCAACCGTTCGTACCTTCGCATAACCGACAAAGGCGTAAACGTAACACGTATACCCCTGCTTCGAAGGACACTTATAACGCTATGTTCAGTCCCCCTGATTGGTCACGGTTTTTCACGGTCTCTGGTGAACCTATGGATGATTTCAGTCTATACGATACTCTCGCACAAGATATTGGTGACTTCACCATGCATGCTGTTGGATCGGCCAAGCGCATGATTGAGGTGAAAACACAGGAGCAATCAGAAGCCTTACAAGCCTACCTCGACACCCCCAACGACAGATACACAGGTAAACCAGATGAATACCTGAATCAGTGTACTGGCACGGTTGTGCTCCCTTCCGACTTCGAATTTGCAGATCAGAGCTTTACAGACTCCACCAATCGTATCTTAAAATTATTGCAAAGAACTGACCCCACTGTTGTTAACGTTGACACTTATACTGCTCCTCAGCGTGGAAATCGGCCCCCACTACACATTGTCAAAATCTATTTTAAGCGCCATGACCTCCCTATGCATGTCCGTCTTGCAGGTCGCCAACTGCAGGTACGAAGGTATGTTAACAAGCCGAGACAATGCACAAATTGCTGGAAGCTTGGGCATTCAACCCCACGGTGTCGGGCTCTCAATGCTCGTTGCTTAAATTGCGGCTCAGAACAACATGCTCTCAACAATTGTCAAGCCAGCGCGCCCCGTTGTGCAAATTGTGACGGGTCCCACAAAGCCAATGACAGAACATGCCCGCACATTGCGTTTCATCGTGACGTATTACATTTACAGGCCACAAAAGGACTCCCCTTCCGGTCTGCTGCAGCACAATTAAGGCAGGAAGGTAAATCTCCTCCATATCGACGGTATGAATCAACTACACCCGCTGACTCCTCTGACCACCAGCGTCCAGAGCAGCCTCCGGCACCACCTATTAGCCCACAACATACCCCACCAATGATACCTTCCGTTTAGTTCACCTTAACTCCCCGGACCTATCCACCTCTAACAGGTTCGAGGGATTTACTAACTTGACCGATGATACTGAGTTTTGGAACATGACTGCCGAAGAGAACCTCATGGAATGTAACACAGTACCAGATATAGAGACTTCTCCCCAATCTCACTCCACCCAGTCGCAGCCTCGGAAAAAGCGTAAGGTTGCAAGTCCTATCCGGTCATTATCCCGGACCTCGAAACTCGGTTCCACCACACAGAAGTGGGTTATGCCTACCCACGATCCGGACTGTGGCTGCCATAACTGCGGCCGATTCTTTCTACTTCAGCACAAGACTTCTACCCGTACAGTACTCACCGAACATCTTCACAAATTTGTTTCCAAGCGAGCTCCAGCGGAAGATGCTCAAATTCATCCGACTCCTTGTTATTGTGTCACCCATATTTGTGAATCTGATCCTACGCCCAAGGACTTGATGCAGAGATTCCTGAAGGACAATAACCTGTTGGATTCTGACTTGACTAATATAGAGCTATCACTATCCCGATTTGATGTTCACCAACCTCCTGTCAATGTGCGTACCACCCTCACCACGCCTGATCCTCCCTGTAACCTTGAGCGACATGTTCTGTTAGCCGCTCCCCACTGCCCAGATCCCGATGCTCCCAAACCTAGGGACATTACCCCACAAACTCCTGCTAACCCTACGACACCATCATCTGACGAACCTTCGATAAAGACTCATCATACCCTGAGCCCCTCACAATCTCCTGTATTGATATGTCACACCAATATCCCACCTGACAAATGTGGATGTCCAATTTGTTTCCGCAATTACATCACACCCCATATCTGTGCCACGGATCCCTGCCTCCTTGCTCGGACGCAGGAATTTGTCACCACACGTACACTTCCCCCTAACCCTGATGAAGATGTTACCTCCGCTTATCTATTTATGAACACTCTACGCCAAAAACTCCTCCACTGCCCCACCCTTGTTCCTAAACTAGTCACACAATTCACAGCTATTTCTGAAAAATTTACAGACCTTACATCTACCCCTTTACCTCCATCCACACAACCCTCTCCACACTCACAACCTTTACCAGACTCTCTTCAAGAGACCACTATTGTCGATGACTCTGACAATCCTATTCTTGATGGCATATAACATTTTGCAATGGAATATAAACGGATACCAAACTCGCCTCCGTATGGGAGAATTACAACGATTACTTAAATTATATTCACCATTATGCATTTGCCTCCAACATGTAGGCAATTTTGTTGTCCCCCCCAGGCATTATACTGTTGCTGCTAGCTCCCCTATAACCCCTTCACATCTCCGAACGGCCATCCTTGTGCACTATAAGTGCGTATTTGTTCCTGTCACCCTTGACCCCAACCCTTTTCAAACAACTGCCATCTCCATTTCATTACCAAACCTTCCTTCCTTGACTGTTTGCTCCTCCTACAATCAACCCTCCTGTCATTACAATACTTCAGACCTTCATCAAATAGTACAACAACTGACCCCACCGTACCTTATTCTGGGCGACTTTAACGCACACTCTCCCCTTTGGGGCAACCCAAACACAGACATCCCAGGCGATAAAATTGAAAAATATCTCCTTCATTCTACTCTTTGTTGTCTCAACTTTGACACCCCCACCTACAGATCTGCTACCCACTGTACATTTTCCGCTGTTGATCTTTCCTTTGCCTCGGATGACGCAGCTCCCCTATTTGACTGGTCAGTTTTACAGGATCGCTTCTCCAGCGACCACTACCCTATACTCCTTAAGTATTTGTGCCCTGCATCCTCCCCTCAAATATCGAGTTATAATCTCTCTAAAGCCGATTGGACGTCTTATACGCACTCCTCTGCAGACGTTTCGGACTTCTCCCCTACCTCTTCCCCTGCACACAATTTTGATTATTTTTCGTCCTTCCTGAACTCCATTGCTCGCACTCATATCCCGCTTACCTCCTCGCTGACGCACCCTCGCCAGGTCCCTTGGTGGACGCCCGCTCTAGCCCAAATGATAAAATTCAAGCATCGTGTGGAACGCCTTCTTAAGCGTCCGAGTGTTAGGCGGCGGCGTTTAAAGACTGTTTCCCCCCGACTTTTTTCCACTAATCGTTACTTTGACCTTATAACCGTCACTATTGAAAAAATTGCCCTTAAAACGTTCTATAACAAGATCTGTGCAGTTGTCAAACGCAGTATCCTTGACAACAAGATACTTTCATGGCGATCCTATATCTCGTCCTTCAATTCCCGCACCCCTCTCTCTACTTTATGGAAAAAGTTTCGCAGTATCAACGGACGCACTGTACGGCCTCCACTCTCTCCACTCAAAGACCCTGCCTCGGACTCGCTTACACATGACCCCCTTGACATCGCTGCCATACATGCCAAACATTTCTGTCACGTCAGCTCAGACCAGTCATTGCCTCGTCAATTTCTTCGTTATAAATGTATGGAGGAATCTCGCCCGCTATCTTTTCATAGCGGGAAAACACATGAGTATAACACCCCTTTTTCAATTCCGGAATTGCGACACGCACTCGACCTGTGTACAGACACTACTCCTGGCCCGGATGGATTCTCGTACACTCTCATCCGTCACCTCCATCCACGTGCGCTACAACATCTTTTACAACTGTACAATCAGTTTTGGATAAGTAACTACTTCCCACCGTCTTGGCGGCATGCTTACACTATACCCGTACCGAAGCCTGGAAAAGATCATAGTCTTCCCACAAATTACAGACCGATTGTGCTTACCTCATGCCTCTGCAAATTAATGGAAAAAATTATCAATCCTCGACTTTTACATTACACTGAGTCACATGCCCTCCTATCCCCATATCAGAATGGTTCCCGCCCTGGCCGTTCTACACTGCACTCACTTATTCGCCTTGAACACCAAATACGTGATGGGTTCTCCAAGAACCAATCCACAGTGGCAATATTTTTTGACATTGCCAAGGCTTATGACACAACATGGAGACACAGGATTTAAATTTTTTTACACGATTCTGGCATGCGGGGTCCTCTTCCCTGCTTTTTACAAAATTTTCTCTAACCGTACATTCCAGGTCAAAAATAATGGTCTCCTATCGGACATTATGTCACAAATTAATGGAATACCACAAGGATGTGCCCTTAGCAGTTTACTCTTTATTATGGCGATCAATAGTGTCATACGCAGCCTCCCACCTGAAATATCGTATAGCTTGTATGTGGACGACTTCGCAATATATTATACTTCTCCCAGTCTGACTCACATACAACGGCGTCTCAACATTGCTCTAAAATCCATCCACTCTTGGGCATCCACTGCTGGTTTTCAATTTTCTGCTGAAAAGACTAACGCCGTTGTATTCTATAGAAATGTTCGACATTTACGTAAACAGTCCATTACTCTCACCATGGGACATTTTAATATTCAGATCCTTCCACATGCCAGGTTCCTTGGTTTAATCTTTGATACTCACCTCAATTGGAAGAGTCACATTGCCTGCTTAAAGGCACGTTGCCTCCAGAGAATGAATGTTCTGAAAACAGTCGCACGAGTCCATTGGGGCGCAGATCGCGCTACGCTTTTACTGTTCTACAGAGCTACCATCCTCTCAGCCCTAGATTATGGTAGCCCTGTCTATGGCACGGCCTCTGCTTCCACATTAGGAACCCTCGACAGCGTACACCATTTGGGCATCCGCATTAGCTCGGGGGCATTCCGTTCCTCTCGTGTCTCCAATATCCTATGTGAGGCAGGGACCTTACCTCTAGCCTACCACCGTTGATTAGTCCTCATGCGTACGGCTGTTCGCCTCCGTCATGACCCAACTCAACTAGAACTATTCCATTCCACAGATAACTATCGTTCAAACATTCCAGTGCCATTCCCAATATTGTCTCGTCAATTGCTCTCCACTTACAGTATCACCGTTCCTCCCATAACTCCCCCTCCTAGTCACATCACTCCGTGGACCCTAAAACACCCTACAGTTTGCTTTCACTTAGCGGATCAACTTGATGCCCAAGCCCCATCTCAATGTCGACATCTCGCTTTCCAACATCTTGGTGATCACATCCCGGCTGTTTTCATTTACACCGATGGCTCGAAAACTGCGGATGCCGTGGGTTGCGCTGCAGTCTCAGACCATGGCTTGTATCAAAGTACCTTACACCATCACTCCACGGTTTTCACTGCTGAATTATGGGCTATTCAAGGTGCTTTAAGCACCATCTCTTCATTGTCGAGGAACTCTCCACGGGTCGTTATCTGTAGTGACTCAAAGAGTGCACTGCAAGCCTTATGTGTATTTGCCCCCAAGGACCCATTGGTCAAGACTATCATCCACACAATACACAAATTACAGTGCGCTAATCGTTCCATCACACTGTGCTGGATCCCCGCGCATGTAGGAATTCCCGGGAATGAGCGTGCAGACTTCCTCGCTAAGCAAGCGTGTCATGGTACACCCTCTACTACTTTGCTGCGTTCGGAGGATGTGCTCCCTGTCCTCCGTCGCCATGTTTATGACGCTTGGCGAGTTGAGTGGAGAGCGCAACCATTAACTGGCCACCTTCGCTCCATTAAGGATGACATACACTTGTGGCCCTCTTCAATTAATGGTTCACGTGCAGACCAAACCCTATTAACTAGATTACGTTTAGGCCACACACGCCTCACCCATGGTTACCTGATGTCCACCCCTCGTGGTCCACCACCTGAATGCCAACATTGCCATACATCATTGACTGTTTTTCACTTTCTTTGTATTTGTCCCGTCTATGCATCTGAAAGACGGAGATTCTTGCTGAACACCTCATTACATGGCATCCTCTCTGACTCAGACTCTTTCAATTTCACCCCTATTCGTCACTTCCTGAGAGCGATAAATTTATACAATGACATATAACTACTGACATATACGTGACTTTAAACTCTGTACCACCTCCTCCACCACTAGCCTTGAGAGGGCCTAGGCCCAGTGGGCTAGTATAAAATAAAAGCATCATCAACAACAACAGGGGATATCCTTTTTTTATTTTATTTATTTTTTTTTTTCCCCCCATGAGAAATTTATCATATCAATGACAAATACGACCTTTATTATGTTTTCAGGGACAGTACAGCACAATGTGTCCCTCAATCACAAAAAACAAGAAAAAAAAAAACATCGAAATACAAGGCAATTTTCCAGCTACAGACTTTTTCCAGCAACGGACTCGGTCTCCCCCCTATTAGTCCGTTAAATCGAGCGTCGACTGTATTGGTCCGTTTCACCTATACTGTAATGTATAGCAATATGAATTTACATCTACAATTATAATGCAATATGGCTCAATCTACACGTTAGTGTAATTTTTTTTTAAATTTGAAGCTTATATGAGGAAATTTATATTTTGAACTTTTTCATTTCATACCAATCGCCGTGGCGTAGGCTATAGAACAGTGGTTTCACTTAAACTGTAAAATAATATGGATTGATATTGACAAACTTTGTGTAATAGGACCCAATCTATACGTTAATGTTGCTATGTTTTGCGTGTGAAGCTTATATAAGTAGCTACGAGGAAGTTTTTCGCAAAATATAGGCTATAGCCTGACGGAGCCCCTGTCGTTACCTCGGCACTAAACGATCGTTTATATTGTGTTGTTTCACCAATAATTTAGAGTAATATGGATTTATATCAACGCTTATATTTCAATATGACTCAATCTACAAGTTTGCGTGATTATGTTTTATAGGAGCATATATGAGGAAATATTTTGAACTTTTCGGAGGTTGTAGGCATAATCCTGTGTATGCGGGTAGACCTGTATTTATCTCAATAATTTGGTTATGTTACAATATATTTTTACATTTTACATTCATAAATAGTACACTAATATACTAGGTTAGGTTAGGCTAGGTTAAATATATTGTTCAATGATTCTTAGTAAATAGGCATCTGAAAAACAGTTTCTCCTGCTACACAAACGAATGTTTTCGTTTCATACCAATCGCCGTGGCGTAGGTATAGGAAGTGGTTATTTAGCTGCAAGTGGTGTAGCTATTTTAGCATTAATTCACTTAGTTTATGTCTATCCGCAGCCCTTCTCACAATGAAAACACACAATTATGTAGCAAAATATATATTTCGACGTCATATACTTGAGATATCAATGAGATTAAATGCGAGCTGTAAAGAGGCTGACACTCTACCTCCATCAAAAACTGGAGCTTCCCACCCAGTGCGGGAAGCATCCTAGCTCCATCAAAGGGTGATATTTGTGCTGGAGATTGACGGTAGCTCCACTTTTTGCTGAAGAGTGACGAGAATTGGCCCAGTGTGATAACCCCTTTAGACCAAAAAATGCTAGAATTGAAAGGGAACTGGTGGAGTATAGTTTGGAGGGTTTTGAGTTATATGAGAGGAATGCTATTAGAGCAGAGGTCGGAAGAGGACTGTTTATTTATGTAAGAAAAGAGCTCAAGGTTAATGAGGTGGATATGAGACAGCAGTATTGTGAGTATTTGTGTATTAAAGTAAAATGTGCAAGAGGATCAATTCTAATTGCCTCTATATATAGAAGCCCAAATAATAGTAGGGAAGAGGATGATAACCTACTGAAAGCAATGGAGGAAATAGATAATAGAGAGAACAAATATAAGATTTTAATTGGAGATTTCAATTTGCCAAGGATCAACTGGGCTGGTCTATCAGAGTGAGAACTGAGCGATCTCTGCCATACCCATAGCTTACTCTGACTGTTCCTTTTACTTATATATTTTCTAGATCTCTTCCGTGGATTGACCTCCCAATCTACCAAGATTGGAAGCCAAAGCGTCACATTTTTTCCTTTGCCCCTCAGCTTTCTCTTCATAATTGCTGAGGGGCACAGGGCCCTGGGTAGGGCTTTGGTTTCCCGGGCGTTTCTGTCGCCCTCCTCAGCTCCCCGCCATGGAGTGGCTTCGGTCACCCATGCTTTATTGTGGTCGGCTGGGAGGATTCTGTGGGGGCGCTCGGTTATGGCCTTGGTCTTGCTCGGGGCCTTGGGGCTGTTTGGCCATGCAGCTTGGGGAACAACAACAACAACAACAACTCCAGCGGGACAGTGTAGCCTGGAAAACAAGTTTATAGAGAAAGTGAGAGATTGTTTTTTAACACAACATATTACAGAGATGACAAGATATAGAGATGGGACGCAGGGGAGTGTACTTGATTTGATTTTTAGCAATGAGGAGGATATAGTGGAACATGTCAATGTGGATAGCCCTATAGGTCGTAGTGACCATGCCTGTATAAGCTTTAGTTGCAATATTAAAACAGAGAGGGATAATAGAAGCAATAGAAAAATATACATGTATGATAGAGCAGATTATGAGCTGCTGAGACGGTGTTTGGACATTGACTGGGGGGAATACTTGAACGGTGAAGACGCTGAAGGAATGTGCAGGAAAATTAGAGTCAAACTGGAGAATGCTGTATCCAAAAGTGTACCAGTAAGGGAATATAAGGATAAAACAAAATTGAGGAAAAGAACGCACCCAGAATTGCCAATGAAAAGAAAGCTTTGGACATTGATTAGAAGAAAGAAACGATTGTGGGAAAGACTAAAATTGTTAAAAAAGAAAAGGGGGTCTAGTGTAGAAGCTAAGGAAGTGGATCTGGAACGCAGACAAATAAACAATAAAATAAGGTGGGAGACAAGGAGGAGGGTGAAGGAGAGGGAGAGAGAGATTGCTAGAAATGTGAAGGATAATCCAAAAATATTCTGGAAGTACATTCAGAGGAAAAGTTAACAAGAAGAGTAGGGATCCCAGAGCTGGTAGGGGGGTTGGATGATGGGAGTAGAGAGGAGACTGATAAGGAGAAAGCAGAGGTGCTGGGGAAATACTTTGGGGGGGGGGGTACTAACAGTGGAGTCGGATGATGCAGTGCCTACTATTCCCATCAAACAGGCACCGGCACTAGAACTAATAGAGTTTTCCCATGCTAGAATAAGAAGGGCTATAGAAAAAATGAACAGAAGTAAGTCCCCGGGACCAGATGGGATACACCCAAGAATCATAAAGGAAGGACGTGAGATGTTGGTAGAGCCATTGAAAATGTTATTTGAGGTATCGTTTAATACAGGACAAATCCCGATGGACTGGAGAGAGGCGAACATAACAGCTATATTTAAGAAGGGAAAGAGAAATGACCCAGGAAATTATAGACCAGTCAGTTTGACAAGTGTTGTGTGTAAACTAATGGAAACGGTAATTAGAGAAGGAATAATGGAGCATATGAAATCAAACCAACTTTTCAGTGGGAGACAGTTCGGATTCTTGCCGGGGAGGTCGACGGTACTACAGCTAATTAAGGTGTTAGATGATTGGATGCAAATTCTAGAGGATGGTGATGTAATAGACGTTGTATATTGCGATTTTATGAAGGCCTTCGATAAGGTCCCACATAAAAGGTTAATAGAGAAAGTTAGAAGCTATAATATAGAGGAGAAATGTGTGAAATGGATAGAAGCCTTCCTGAAAGATCGGAGACAGAGGGTACTGGTGAATGGAATAGGCTCGGGGTGGAGGGAAATTACAAGTGGGGTACCTCAGGGATCTGTGTTGGGACCACTACTGTTCGTTATATTTATCAACGACTTACTTGAAGTTATAACTAATGGAAGTGAGGTATACAGACCTGTATGCGGATGACACTATGCTGTATAGAAGAGTGAGGAGTAAGGAAGATGTGGGTTTGCTTCAAGGAGATGTGGAGGGCATGAAGGGATGGTCTGAGCATTGGTTAATGCCTTTTCATCCAAAAAAAATGCAAGTACAGTAGTCCCTCGAATTTTGCGTCTTTCAAATTTGCGAAATTTCAATTTTGCGAACGGGACCCAAGATTTGACAATTTTTGCGGGACTTGATATGTGCGATATTACTTGAGTTTTGCGGGTGGCGCCAAATGATATGGGGTTTCCGCACTAGTTTTCGGGGGGGAGGGGTAGCAGGGTCGTGACGTCGGGCCGCCCTGCGGCCCATTGTTTACTGTTTATAGATTCTCTCACGCTCCTATATGTTCTCACGCTCTCGCATAATCGACTTCCTTGGGCAAAATTGAAGTGTTACCTGTGCCCTGGGTCCCCTGAATCTGTATTTCTGTGTTTTTCTTTATTGTAGGATGTATAAGTGTATGTGTCATAATGTGTGTACAAACAAGGACGAAAATCACCAAAAAATAGGCCCTCGATGATGAGATGTCGACCATATTCATTTAATCCCATAAGGTTAGTTATTTGAAATTTGCGATTTTGAATTTTGCGGGCTGCAATGTCAACCATATTCTCGCAAAATTCGAGGGAGTACTGTACATGCGGATTGGGACAAGCAAGATAGACAAGGTAGGATACAGTATGTATGAAGCGATGGAGGAAGTGAATGCAGAAAAGGATATAGGAGTAGTGATAGACAATAAGTTAAATTTCTCAGAACATTTAGCAGAAAAGATAAATGCCAATAATTGTAGGGCTGATAAGGAGGACATTTGTGTCACTTGACGAAGAAATCTTCAGGAATCTCTATACAGCGCTGGTTAGGCCGCACCTGGAACATGCGAACCAGGTGTGGGCTCCATATATGGTAAAGGATATAGAAGCAGTGGAGAAAGTGCAGAGGAGAGCTAGCAAGCTAGTACCAACGTTGAAGAACGCGGGCTATGAGCAGAGGTTGAGGACACTGGGGCTTCTGACACTGGCATATAGGATCAAGAGAGGGGATATGATAGAGACTTTTAAGATAGTGTCAGGAAAGTATGATGAGGATGTGTGTGAAGGTATCTTCTTTGCCGTGATTAACTGAATCATCATGCTTATCAACCTGTTCGTTTCCCTAGTTATTAGTAATTATAACTAATACGAAAATTAGAAGTGTTTAATATCATCCTTCTTCATTAATTTGTGATTATCTGAGACATTTACCCTTTTGGCCTTCTGAAACGCAACAGCATGCTAGTTGCCCTTGCTTGAATTTTAATCTCTTGGGTTCAGCATTGTAGGATCGTAACAAGAATTTAAGATATTTAGATAAACTACAATGTAACTAGAATAAGATAGATTGTACACCACTTTGTAACTGTCAGGTATCTTCTTGATGCGGGAGGGAACAAGAACGAGAGGACACTCTAAGAAAATTTACAAAGAAAGAAATAGGCTTGAGAAGGCAAAGAACTCATTTTGTGATAGAGAGGTAAATGAGTGGAACGCACTGCCCCAGTATGTAGTCGATTCCGAATCAATAAGGGAGTTTGAAAGTAATCTTGATAAAGCATGGGGAAGACAAGATTTGAAGTTTGATTATAAAGCAAAAATACAGAATAGTAAAAGTGTTGCGTCTGCTACCGCCGCCGCCAACACCGTGAACGACCGCAGCAGTGCAAGTACTGGTACTGAGCTGGATACACAGGCCTAGTTTGCCTTTTTCCAGAGGATCTACTGTAAGAAACTGTAAGAAAATAAACTGTGTGTAAAGTGCCTCGATAGGTCCAGGGGAGTCTGGGTTTCGAAGAAGTGTTGTGTATGCACATACCTGAGGAATGGATTATTAAATAAAAAATACCAATCATGTCTAGTAGCTTTACATTAATTCTTATTCAAAAGACATTGCTCATAAAGCCCTTCACTGTGATGATGAGGCACTTTAGGACCAATTAGTAATTAAATCGCCAGTGATTAAAACTTCCCCTTTTTGGTCCAGTTCTAAAGTAAAGCCTAGGCCAAAAATTCTATCTAATGAAATAGTGAGCAGCAGTGACAATAGTGACTCCTAAAATAGGGCAACCCCCCCCCCCCCCCCACCCCCCCCCCCCCCCCGGCTGCCATAAGAGAGCGTGGTCTACGTCACCACAAGAGGACCGTTCCAGGTCCCGGTCAAGATCGCCGCTCAAGCGGTCATCTAAGTCGTCCACAGAGACGTCGAGAGCGCTCAAGAGGCGGAAAACTGACGCGGCGACGTCTATTGGCAAACAGTCAGAGGGAAAGGGTCATAAACATTCCCGTAAGGAGGCAACGTGCTCGCGGCCTCGGCAATCGCCGGAGTCGCGTCCACCGTCCTCCGCCTCTACCTCTACCATGCCTAACGTCCAATCTGGCAGTTCCAAGGTAGGGACGGAGGGAGCTGAGTCAACTCCAAGGGACGGGTCTAGTGACAGATATTTGGAACCTAATGTGAATTTTGCTATCCCAAAGTTAGATACAACACTTATAGTAGGGTCATTTGCTTGGAATCCGTGACCATTTTGTTCCTACCTTTTTCTCTCGATGGATTTGACAACCTGAACCATTTTAAAGGAAAATTAGCTCCTATGCCCCTCTGAAAAATGACGGCTAACTCTGCTAGAGCCCAATATTCTAAATGGCCGCCAACGCCATCTTGAAAAACAAGAAATGTAATATCTCTGGCATCAGATGAGCTACAAGGACGAATGAGGTGTCCTTTTTCACTAATTCTGGCATTACAAATCCACTGGAATAGTTATTGTATTGTATTGTATATTGTATTGCTATTGTATTGTATTATACTAATCTGCCACTTCACTGTCACTACATGATTCACTGTATGAGCCACTATCAGAATCACTGTCCTCACTTTCGCTGCTATCATCACTGTTGTTCTCTGCCTGCGGATTTATAGGTAGTGGTATGGATGGGGGAAGTGGGGGCTGGGTTGAACGGACAGGCAGACATAGGCCATTTACAAGATGCCATCCATGGCCGATCGGTGAGAGGTGACTTTGGAGCTGGTAATGCTTTTGCAAATATGCAAGATAGTTTGCACGCTCCAAGTGTGGACGGAGACTGTCCAAGTCAGGCACAAGTCGGATAGTGCTTTTTTTCTTCTGAGCTCTCCACTTCGCTGCCCTCGCATCTCCCAGGGTCTTTCTTTTGGTATCACCATAGACATATCGAATGACAAACCGCTCCAAATCACTGATGACCTGTTCTGTGACTAGGAGCTGTGTACCACATGCTGCTAGCAGGTCGTGTGCCTCTTTAGACTTCTCCAGACGATCTGCGATGAGCTTCTTGCTTGCTCCATAGAAGCCAGAGTTGTGGTCACACCCAGTGAGGACATGAAGTGGTATGATGGATGCAGCCATTGCCTCACTGCACAAACATCGGGCATCGATAAGCTGACGTTTGCGTTTCACACACAGGATTCCTGTTGTCTTCTGAGCAACATATGCCGCTTGCACGTAGTTGTCTGTGTCCTCTGTGTCAAGAACGACAGCTGCTGTGTAGCTGTCTGACCGGAGCACACTATATATGGTGAGCATTGCCGTATCTGCCTCTGTATGAGAGCATGTGAGCTCTGGCACAAGCTTACCTGTGGTGAGATTCTTTGCAGTGCTGCCAACTACACAGTAGATGATCTCGGTGCTAGTTGTTGCTGCTGTTCTCTGGAATTCCGTTTGAAGAAATGCCTGAAGGCGGATTTTGTTCTCAGGTTTACCCAGGAGAGCATGGAAAACTTTACTAGAAGGAAATTTATCTTCTGTCTTCATGAAGACATTGCTGATTGGCAGGTTTTTTTGGCGCAGTATTCTCTCACTGTCCTTGATCGTGTAATTCTGATCATATGAATCATTGACGCAAATGATGCGCTCAGCATGCTTGTGTCTCGTTAGAACGAAGTGCACCAACTTCTCTGCATAATCTCCCCAGGTATACTTGGTACCATCTCCCTTCTCTCTGTCTTCAATGGTAGGAGTTGTTAGGCGCCAGATGAGGCCCATATCAATAATAGACGTGTATACATCAGGCTCTGGAATGACAGTCATAGTTAGTTTTTGTTGAAGCTTGCTTTTCTGTGCCTTACGGATGGTTCCATTGACGTTGAAGATGGAAAGGCACTCGGCTGTAACACGATGCTGCAGGACTTCTTGAAGTTTGAGGGCACCACTCGTTTCAACCAGTCCGAGAACAGAGGCCAAGGCATTTCGCTCCATTTCCTCAGTCTTTCCCTTCAGGTTCTCACCATCTGCTTTCTTCAATTCCTGAGTTGAAAAGTTCAAACGCTTGCTACGGGGAACTCTGTCGTTGAGAGACTTGGTCTTGGAATACACCTCTCATTCAAGAACTGCTTCAGTTTGCTTGTGCCATCCTCCTTTGCCGATTTCAAGTCGGCAGCGAGAGCGTCTGAGGCTGGGATTCCTGACTGTAGGGATCGAAGTGTCTTGTTTGTATGGTCAAATGGATCACACTTGAATTCAGTGAGACATGCGCTTATATCCTGTACAGCTTGTTCATCCTTCTTCATTTTACTCGACGAGCAATCAGCATGCTTCCCTTTTCCTTGTTTCTTGCGATTAGCATGGCGATGGACCTTTGTTCTCACCCGATTGATGTTATTCACATTCCGAGTGTTTGAAAGGAGCTGCTTTTCATTGTTCAGAATGGCCAACCAACCAGACTTCAGCTTAGAGCCCTTATTCATTGTTGACTCTATCCATATGTCAAGGGCGACACACGAATATGGTTTTCCTGTCATTGACTGTGCAAACATACCACTCTCCATGAATGCAGCCTGATCGACAGGAAGGGTATTAAGCACTGCGGTGAAATCGGGGAGATGCCGACCATACTTGTCATTATCATAGATTTGCATCAAAGGAAGCATGAGCTTGAGTGAGGACTTGAACTCAGTCCAGTTGCTTGTTCTGATTGCATGGATATTTTGAGTTAGAACCTCAACCATTTCCATGAATGACATCCAGTATTCTGCTTGTGGGGCACCCTCAAAGTCCTTGAAGAGAGCATCAACGAGGTCCTTCAGCTCAGCATTTCTCTCTAGCTCTGCATGTTCATCTGCAAGTTCCTGTGCATCAATCGGATGTCGAAGCTTGGCAAGGGATGCCTTTACTTCTTCAGATAGAGGGGAATCTTCCAAACGTTTGTCTATGACATGGATAGTCGCAAGCAGCGAACCCCAAGCTTAACATGTTTTCCACGAAGGGCCTGATCAACAGACCCGTCTGCTATAACACCAGCTGCCACCAACACATCTGAGATGCCAGATCCCTTAAACCTCTTGTATATTGTGTAGATGAATGACATTTGGATGTGGAAGGGTGCCATGAATGGTAAGATTTTGCTGAACAGCTCAGCATTCTCACTTTTCAACTCTAGCATGAGCACGTAGACAGGATGATCACCAACAATTATTGCAAAAGGCATCTTTTTTTCTTCGATTGATTTTGCAAGCTTACACATCACATCATTGAGAATTGTCTTACTGGGTGAGTTGGGATAGGTCATGTGGTATATTGCTCGACTCTTCTCATCTGCATTTGACATGCTGGCGTGAAACCCTGAAAACCCAGGCACAGTCTGTTCTTCTGGCTTAGGTCTCGTTTGGTCATCTTGCGCCCTGGCCAATGCATGGATCACACCACGAATTCTTTGCACCGATGTGTCAGGAGGAGGAGTACTTTGATCAGCTGGTGGCTTCCTGAGAGGTGGTTCCCCACGCTTCGCTGTCTTGTATGGGTTGACTTTTTGCATTTCACTTCCGAGCTCTTTGAGAGTTGTCGAGAGGTTTGATGCAAAGTTGGCACCGGGAACTGGTCTATCCTCGTGATTCTCGGAAGGAAGTTCTGTATCAAATGATTCTGGCTGCACAAACATGACATTAGTGCGGTGTGACTGGCCAGCACCGGTCAGTGTGTCGCTCTTGAAGTCATCGTTGTCGACTATAGCGATAGCAGGCTTACCCTCAGCTAGTTCGAAGGGGCAATCAGATGAGCACTTGAGGTCATTGACCACCCAAAAATCTCGCAGCATAAGTACGTCATTGTAACTGATGCCTAGTCCATCTTTGTGCATTATGTCGACTATCTCCCTACTCTTGGTCAGTCCATGTAGCAAGACAGAGAGATTTATCTCAAATGCAGTGCGTTTTCCAGTGATGTAGCTTGTGAGGATAGATGCAATCGATCGGACGGATGGACTGTCATCAATTGCAGACTTATTTGGGTGTTTCAGCCATGTGAGCAGCTTCAGCAGGAGCTCACTGAGGTCTTCTTCTCTCTCCAACTCGTGTTTATATGGGAGCCAGGGAATAGTATTTGTCCTGATGACTTGCTCTTTGAGTCGTGCCGCAACATTCATTACCAACTGATCATTGCTGACACCCAATGAAGATATTGCCGCCTCGATGTATGTACCTGCTGCTGTTGTATCATATACCAGTTCACTCACATTCTTTTGAATGCGTTCATGAAATCCGATGTCTTCCCCAAATTCATTGACGAGAATTTCCTTTAAGTAGCTGGATTTTACTACTGAGTTATGTCCGTGATTTGAGATAATGCGCTTATAGTCCTGCAGCAGGCCTTGCAGTGTGCGAATTTCATGGTCTTTGAAGATGACTTGACGAATATGATGAAAGAAGAGAGCTTGGGCCTCTCGGAGGTTTACACGCTGCAGATGTTGAGTGCTTTCATCTGAAAGGGGCTTGTGATCGCTTACATATTTGCGCCAGCACGCACGATGGTAGCGGATTTCTAACCCAAATGCTGTTTGACTATCTGGGATGGATGCAATCAGAGTGTCAAGTCTCAATCTCATGACCTCATCTTCCAGACGGACAGTATGTAACTTGAATTTAGTCCAGGCATCTACTGTTGATAGGAGTAAAATCTGCTTGTCACGATCACTACTCTTGTATGCCCCTTTCATGCACCACACACATAGAGTCTTATCGTGAAGGACACCCATACTGGAGCGGAGCCTCTTAGGTGCACTGGCCTCTGGGGAAGGGTCTTGTTGATCTGATGCTTCATCTCTTTTCAAGACGTTCCTCGGATTTGTGTTTGCGTTTTTCGGCTTGAGAGAGCTTGCGCTTGCTGGATAATGATGGATAACAAGTGCTATGCATGTGGTGACCCTTTGGTCCCTTCTCCCAATCCACATTTTCATGTATATGTTGAAACTTATAAAGTTTTTTCCATTGTAAAGTCTTTTCCCGGATGGATTCCCACTTCTCAGGTGTAATGTTTTCCAAACGATCATCTGCGGTACATAGCTTACCACAGAGTAAAATGCACTCGTATTCATTTAATGTCTTGTCTGGTAACTCTTCACTCTCTCTTCTATTATCCATTATTTCGGTCACTTCACAAGTCGGCAATTTTCATCAGATGGGCATGCGATCCATCTGAAACAGTAAAAAAGTAATATTAGATATACACCGCAGGCAGAGAACAACAGTGATGATAGCAGCGAAAGTGAGGACAGTGATTCTGATAGTGGCTCATACAGTGAATCATGTAGTGACAGTGAAGTGGCAGATTAGTATGTACAATTAGTATAATACAATACAATAACAATACAATATACAATACAATACAATATACAATACAATACAATACAATAACCATTCCAGTGGATTTGTAATGCCAGAATTAGTGAAAAAGGACACCTCATTCGTCCTTGTAGCTCATCTGATGCCAGAGATATTACATTTCATGTTTTTCAAGATGGCGTTGGCGGCCATTTTGAATATTGGGCTCTAGCAGAGTTAGCCGTCATTTTTCAGAGGGGCATAGGAGCTAATTTTCCTTTAAAATGGTTCAGGTTGTCAAATCCATTGAGAGAAAAAGGTAGGAACAAAATGGTCACGGATTCCAAGCAAATGACCCTACTACAGTATAGAGGGTACACGGTGAGTGAGCCACATGGCTATGATACAGGTTCACAATTCATTCAGAGTTCTCAGTTTATCCCTGATTCACAGACTAGAGTAGAGCAAGGCCGCAGTGTGTGGAGGCACCCTGAAGCCGTGCGAACAGTGCCCTTGAACCAATACCCGGCGGATAATTGAGTGAGTGAAAACATTGACACTATCCCTTCTTCCGTCCCTGACTTAGTATGGCTAGGTAATGAACAATTAACATCTGAACCCCGGCAACAACCGGAAGAGATGGAGGTTACAGGGCAAGAGCCGGAGGACTTAGAACAGTTATCCTCAGCTCAACCTGACCCGGTTGAGGAAGGGTCGAGGTAGGGTCTGAGTCATCTAAGGGTTCCCAGAAACAGTTTTTCACTAGAGAGGACCTACATTACATTCTCCATAATATGATGCAACAATATAATGTACCACCTAAGTCACAGGAAACTCCCACAGCCGTACCGGGAGCTCCTCCGATTGGGTCTGTTGTGCGGCCATTAGTGCCAACCAGAGTCGTTGTTCCATCTAGTATGCCACCCTCCCTACCTAACGTAACTCAACCAACTACTTCTGCCAGTAGTATTCAAGGTCCGGCGTTAACTACCACTAACGTGCGTGTTATTACGAACATTAATCCCCCTCCTTTAGAAAAGGTTCCGTTAAAGAAAAGCCCTATGCCTTTGCTTTACGGTCCCAATTGCTCATGGGTGACTATAATGGCACAAAATCCAGCCATAGCACAAACGACATCGCGGGGGAGCTATTAGTCCCGAGTGAGTGGGAAATCCAGATGAATACAAATAGAAAATTAAGGGCAAAAGACACACAGGGTCATCTTTTGGATATAGCTGTCAAAGCCATCCCTAATGTTTATTCCTACAGTATGGTATTTTGTTTATTCCCCCACTCCAGCTATTCCTCCTGTGCCTCCTCTGCCCGACTATTTGTTGATTGGTCCAAGACTGACAGCATGAATGACATTAAAGTCCTAGCCACGCTCACGCCGGAACTGGATACACTTCCGGTGAGCGACCAGTCCGGCAATCCAGTCCTGCAGGTGGGACAGGTAGGTTCAGGCCCTTGGGTGGACTGGGAAATTGAGGTGCAACAGTTTGCGGCGACTATAACGTCAAAATCCTCCCACCAAATACCTCAAGAGAATCATAGTTGATTCTCTTTGACTATCAACAAAGCCGGGGGAGTTCCACCTGCTCTTTTTTTATTTTCTTGCCGCCCCTAAATTAGCTTTATGGTACCTACAGGAGCCCTTTTCAACTCCTCCTCCGGCACATCTGGACAGAGATTTTAAATTGAGACAAAGCTTTCAGGCTCTTCTCCCAGTTCTTGCTAAGTCGCCAAATAGCCCAGTCCCTCAATAGAACGATAGATGCTATTAATGACACAGATGTTAGGAAGGCCACGGAATTGTCCCGTCGGCTTCTATTACAGAACTCTATTCAATCTCTGGGCGACGTCAGGATAGCCTTGTTGGAGGCTGTCCGCGCACATCAGGACCTACGGGTCTATCTGGTGAAAAAAATACCGGAAGATAACGGGTCTATCTGGTGAAAAAAATACCGGAAGATATTGGTCGCCGGGTAATACTTTCACCAGTGTTGACGCCCTCTTTACTTTGCCCCAACACTTGGAAAACAGTCTTCAATATGGTAGATACTGTCAAGCAGGGTGCTTCCCAGGCTAGGAAAGATCATTTTAAGAAACCTTATTCCAAGCCCAAGAGCAGTGCTAAACCTCAACCTAGTGGATCCAAGCCCTTTCAGAGCCATAAGTCCCCTCCAGCACAGGGAAGCACTCAGCCCAAGTATCAGCAGGGAAAACAATCAGGTAAATGGCACAAGAATCAACCAAAACAGAGATCAGGTCAGGGATCGACATATGCCAAAACTAGTCAGCCGTCTAACCCTACCCCACCACCATAAAAAAAAAATAGTCATATCACAAACTCTCACTCCCGGGGCCTGTCGTGGCCGAGTTGGATCCGAGGGTAGTTATGCCAGACAGGCCCAGTCAAATATCTGGGTCATTTCGGGCGTGTCACCGGGCTTGGCCCCGGCGGACTTGGGCAAAGACAGTGGTACGCAAGGGCATAACCTGGCGGTGGCTCCGGCGACCTCGTTTACGTCAACCACTAAAAATAAATCATGTGTCTTTAGAGGTGGAGTCACTAGTCCAGGAAATTATCACCAAGCATATTATTGTCCCGGTCAATCCAACTTGCCCAGTTTACACGTCCAAATTTTTTCTCGTACCAAAGAGGGACAGTATTCAAATGAGACCAGTCGTAGACTTATCTTATTTGAATCGACACATTCACAACACATCGTTCACATGTGTTCACATCAGGCTAAAACTTCCGCCGCAAGGTTGGATGTGCCCTTTAGACCTGACAGAAGCCTATTGGCATGTCCTGGTAAACAAAAGGTTCCAAAAATTCCTCGCTTTGAGGATAGAGCATCAGACTTATGTCTTTCAGAGAATGCCATTCGGGTTGAACCTTGCACCGAGAATATTCACAAAATTAGTCCGGCAAGCCCTCATGCCAATATTGAATCAAGGGATCAAGGTGTTGTGGTACTTAGACGACTGGCTAGTGGTGGCGGAGTCAGAGAGTCAATGTAAAATTCATATCAATCAAATTATAAACCATGTTCAATCCCTAGGGTTCAAGGTCAACTTGTCAAAGTCGAACCTTGTTCCCACACAGGTAATTCAGTGGATAGGGCTGGTATGGGACACAGCATATCTTACTCTCAGTCAAAGTGTGGACAATCGCAACAGATTTGAAAGATGTTTTTTTTGTTTCTCCACAGTCTGACTACCACGAGAAGGACATGGGAATCCCTGGTTGGCTCTCTCAACTGGATTCAATTAACTGTAAAGTTGGGCCGGTTGAAAGTAAAGAGATTGATATTGGAAGGAAACAAGCATTTCCCGCTATTGCCGACGGGCAAGTTATGGCGAATTCCACCATTGATTCACAACTTACTATCAGTCTGGGCGAGGAGAGAAACATTGCACTCAATAATGACGTGGACGTCTCCCCCACCTACGGTATGGATAGACACAGATGCTTCAGGGACAATAGGCTGGGGTTATCAGTCGAACCTAGGCCATCAGGGTCAAGGTCTTTGGTCCCAATCCGAGAGTTTTCACATCAATACGAAAAAACTATTAGTCCCTTTATTTTTCCTTCGGGTTCCTGGCTCCACCTTGCGGGGGAAATCAGTAGCTTTTCGAATGGACAATTTGAATGCGGTAGCCTGCATTCAAATGCAAGGAAGGGTCAACGAGGTCTCGGAAGTTGCTAGAGTTGTCAGAGGAGATTTTTGTTCTGGCGGAAGAGCTGAACATTTATCTCCATGCATCATACCTCCCAGGTGTAGCGAACGTCTGGGCAGATGCCCTGTCAAGAAGACAGCACCAAAGTAGAATGGGCGATCAAGCAAAACATCTTCAACCAGATGATTGCAGAGCCATACCGTCCACAAGTGGATTTATTCGCGTCCAAGAACCACAGGCTTCCTTTCTACCTAACCCGCCGGGAAGTATCTGTGGCGGGGGGTCCAGACGCATTGATGGAGGACTGGAACAGGTGGAATTCCATCTATCTGTTTTCGCCTCCAGGCGCTTCACTCATGTGTCAGGTAGTTCACAAACTACGAGGTTACCAGGGCTTAGTCTCGATGATCGCGCCTCTATGGCCGAGTCAGGTGTGGTATCACCAGTTGAAAATGTGGTGCGAGAACCCGGTGTCACTCCCGATCTCGTACTTCCACTTGGAGACAATTGGCAACCTAGAGACCTCGCTGACTTTTGCCTTTTGGACATTCAGAATGCCAAATGGTTAACCCCGTATGGGGAGAGCGTCACTAATAAATTCCTCAATTACAGTAAAAGTCCTTTAATCCGACGACCGATGATTCGAATCTCCCAATAGTCCGAATTTTTCAATTTGAGGCCAAATCCGAATTCACCCGATGGTCCGAATTTCAAGAAGTCCCAAAGTCCCCTTTTTGAGGCATTAGTCCACTCAAATGACACATAATGGAGCACACACATATCATATGTTCATGAATTCACTTTAAAAGTTTACCATTGTCATTGTAGCCTATTACCTACTTCAAAACATTCAGATTAATGGTCAAAGGAAGCTACTGATATAAACGTAAACACCACATCGTCTGCTAGAGAGTTTGTTTTGCTCTTGAACGCATCCTTGGGACGCTCCGATGCGCTACTGGCTTGCACCGCATTTTCTGCAAGCGCATTCAGTCTTGAGCTTGAAAACGCACCTTTGGACGTTCCGATACGCTACTATTTATAGTTCAGTGATCGGAGCGTCCCAAGGGTGCTTTCAAGACAACAAGACAAGGGTGCTTTCAATACAATATAATATAACAGAGCACGTCACAAAAGGAAAATTACAAGAACCTCTCAGGGAAGTGCCGTTGTTAAGGCATTACTTCCCGAACCACATCTGATCTGATCTTCAAGAGCAAGACAAACTCGCTAGTAGACGGAAGAAGAAGAAGACGACGATGCGGACATATGGTGTTTATATCAGCAGATTCCTTTGACCATTAATCTGAATGTTTTGAAGTAGGTAATAGGCTACAATGACAATGGTAAACTTTTGAAGTGATTTCATGAACATATGA
This sequence comes from Paralithodes platypus, assembly GCA_032716605.1. Taxonomy (NCBI): domain Eukaryota; kingdom Metazoa; phylum Arthropoda; class Malacostraca; order Decapoda; family Lithodidae; genus Paralithodes; species Paralithodes platypus. Next base: position 41,982,338 of record CM064516.1, on the reverse strand, counting down.
TATGTGTGTGTGCACCATTGTGTCATTTGGGTGGCCTAATGCCTCAATGTTTTCGTCATACACAGGTTCATAGGGGTAAAGTCCGATAATCCGAAAAATCCACTAATCCGAACGAGGGCCGGTCCGCTGCCCTTCGGATTAACGGAAGTTTACTGTAGTATACTCTTTCTACCAGGCGTCAATATCAATCGCATTGGAAGTCTTTTACGACCTGGATAGTAGAAACGGCGCAACCTGATGCATCAGTAGCTTTGGTCTTTAAGTATTTAGACTACTTATTTGAACAAAAATGCCTTTCTGTAATTACACTGAAAAATCATTTGTCAGCTATCAGAACTCCCTTTTATGACTTACAGGGCTATCTATACCGCAGGCCGAGGAGAAAGGGTTAATGAGGGCATGTTTCAAGCTTCGCCCACCACCCCGTCAGCTCATGCCTACCTGGTCACTTGACAAAGCATTGTCTTTGCTTTATTCGCGCAAGTATAATCATGTGGCGGATTTCGACTCACTGTTAAAGAAGGCTGTGTTCCTTATGGCTTTGGCCACAGGTAACAGGGTGTCTGAGCTGGCGGCGATGAGCAACGAACCTAATTGCCTCAGGTTTGGGAGACACAATATTAATGTACAAATTACTCCATCCCCCACTTTTGTCGCTAAAAATGAACACAGCGATCATGTTTTCTCTTGAGTTTACTGTCCCGGCGCTCAAGCACGGAGACACACACCATATTGTTACGACCGGCACAACGAAATAAACAAGGGCACTTAATATTGGACTATAAGATAGGCTAGATCTGCAACAACGGTACGCTAATTCCAAACCCTCGAACTATTAAGCCGGTGAACAAAACACTTAAACCCTCCAGAGTTAATCTACTGGATAACGGGGTATCAATTAACTGGGTTAAGTGTACTTCTACAAAGGCTTTCCGGTGACGATTTCTTAAGTATTTCTCTTCTCATAATCTGCTCTCAGATCGCCAGTATGGCTTCCTTAAGGGTCGCTCTACTGGTGATCTTCTTTCATATCTTACTAAATCTTGGTCATCCTCCTTTCGGGACTTCGGTGAGACTTTTTCTATTGCACTAGACATATCGAAAGCCTTCGATAGAGTCTGGCACAAATCTTTAATTTCTAAACTACTCTCCTTCGGTTTCTATCCCTCCATCTGTGCCTTTGTCTCTAATTTCCTCTCCGGCCGTTCCATAGCTGCGGTTGTGGACAGCCATCGTTCACTTCCTCACCCTATAAACTCCGGTGTTCCTCAGGGCTCTGTCCTATTTCCTATTCGCTTTCTAATTTTTATAAATTACCTTCTCAACTGTACCTCAACTCCCACCCATTCATACGCAGACGACTCAACCTTACACTACTCTATTAGTTTGTCAGAACGCCCAAGCCAGCAATTCCTCAACGACAAACGGAATGAAGCCATAGAACTCTTAAATTCTGATCTAACTACTATCTCCAATTGGGGCAGAGAAAACCTTGTTACCTTTAATGCTTCCAAAACCCAATTACTCCATCTATCTACCCGTCAGGAACTCCCTGCGGACTATCCCTTATTCTTCAACAATACAAAAATCAATCCTTCATCTTCTCTCAATATTCTTGGTGTCTCCTTTTCTTCTGCTCTCAGTTGGAAGGACCAAATTACCAGTCTTGCTAAGGCAGCCTCCCAAAGGCTGGATGTGCTCAACCGCCTTAGAGGGTTCTTTTCCCCTACACAGCTTCTTGCTCTGTACAGGGGCATAGTGCGTCCTTGTATTGAGTATTGTTCACATGTGTGGGGAGGATCCTCTCACACCGCACTCCTAGATAAAGTAGAAAGGAAAGCCTTTCGTATCATTAACTCCCGTCCACTCACCAACTCTCTGCAATCTCTCTCTCTTCGCCGCAATATTGCATCTCTCTCCTATTCTATCACTACTATAATAATCAGTGTTCCTCAGAGCTTTCCCAGTGTATACCACCTCCTTTACGTAGGGCACGTGGTACCCGTCTTGCAACACAATCCCACCCCTACTCTGTGCAACTCTCCAACCCAAGAGTGAAACGTTACTCTCAGTCTTTCTTCTATTCAACAGCTGAGCTCTGGAACTCTCTCCCAGAATCAGTCATTCCCTCTTCCTATGACTTAAATTGCTTCAAACTCTGTGTGTCCAGGCATTTTGGCTCGAACATCCCTTGATTTTTGCCCTGTCACTCTTTCAACTTTGGGGGAGGCACTCGCTATAAGCAGTTCTGCCTTTTGCCTCCCTCACTCACATAGAAAAAATAGAAAAAAAAAAAAAAAATGTAATCCGAGAAAGTAATCCCGGCGTAGTGGGAAGGGCCCACGACATCAGGAAGTGGGCAGTTTCTTTAAGATTCTTGCATAATTATTCCATAGATGACATAGCTGATACACAATTGTGGTCATCCAATCATACTTTTCTGACGCGCTACCTATCTGTGGCCTTAGATAAACCAAAACTCACCTGTGTGGCATTATGTCAGCGGGTCTAATTGGTCTTTTGTGTTACTAGATTAAAGAATTATCTTCATCATCATCATCATCTCCGACGCCTTGTTTCCCCCTGGGAAACCCCCGCTGTCTCCAAGCTACTTTGTCAAGACATGCCTCCTTTGCCCGTGCCACAATGCCGCTTCCATTACGTGGAAGTTTTTCTTCAATATACTTTTCCACTTTCTTTTGCCATACCATAGGTGGTCTTCCACTACTAGCTGTTCCACTCACCTGACTCCCATATACTGTATCTTTCTTGGCATTCTGTCTTCATCCATTCTCTGAACATGACCATACCACCTCAAAGTATTTCTCTTTTTCCACTCAACCACTCCACAATCAATGCCTAAAGCTTGCTCTTCCATTCCAAAGGACTCATACACTTCCCTATTACTTGGCCCATCTAGCCGGTGACCGGTCACTTCAACCAGTAGACCATTTCAACCAGTAGCTCTCAACCAGTACCAAATCAACCAATACAGTTAGGTTAGGTTAGTACTATATTTTGGCACTGGTTTGGTTGGTCTGGGTTAATTTGGCACTGGTTGAAATGGTCTACTGGTTGAAGTGACATGGAACCCATCTAGCCTATTCACACCAGCTGCCATTCTGAAAAGATCATCTCCACAGCTCTCAGTTTGGAGAGGTCCTCGTCACTTGCTGTCCATGTCTCACACTTAAGAATTATCTTAAGTGTGAAAAAGGAGGAGGGGGGGTAATGGAGAGCCAAGACCCTCAGACCCTCCGCCGGATAATGTGATAAGTATACGAGCTGTGATACTTGATAAGCCGAACTGGTTATACAGTTTACATTTTTTTATATCATTAATAGTTACACTATGAGATATAGAAGATAAGTTGTACAAAATATACAGTATGTACAAATTAATCTTAACCCTCTCCGACATATGACGCGATTTTGAGCCTATTAGGGATACTTTAAAGCCTTTGTTACCATCAGATGTATTTAGAAACCTTTAGTTTAGTTACTTCAACCTCTGCAGTTGTCTTTGCGTAGAAGAGCTGAACATGAATGGCGGAAAAATAAAACAGACTCTACATGGTTGCAATATCTGTCAGCCAGAAGAGCTGTGGTCCACAAAATCAAAGATGAAAAGAAAGTGTATTATCAGGGAAAAGTTGACTCGTGTGGTAACGACCAGAGGAGGTTGGCTTCAATTGTAAACAGTTTACTTGGAAAAACAAGAGTCAGCTTAAGACCTTCTGTACCCGATGCCGAGTTGGCTGCCAACTTTGTGGCATTTTTTGCTGGCAAGATAACTCGCATAAGACAGGAACTGGATGATGCTTCTGTTGGTGAAGAACTTTCAGTTGTACTCCAACCCCGACACATTCCTAATAATGTCCTCTCATCCTTTCACTCAGTAGAGGTGGACATGATCTCGTCCTACATAAGAAACCTCAATAAAACATTTTGCCTGTTGGATCCCATAAATGTTTCCAAGCTACCAAGAGTCTATGATCACACAGTTGAGTTTATTTCCAAAATAATTAATAAGTGCTTCTCTGAAGGTAGCTTCCCACATTCTGAAAAGCATGCACTACTCCGACCTACTCTAAAGAAACCTGGACTTGATGTTGAGAACATGTTGAACTATCGTCCTGTCTCCAACCTGTCCTTCATATCAAAGATATTAGAGCGTGCAATACTTGACCAATTACAACCACTACTTCAGCAGAATGAAACTATCCCAATTTTTCAGTCTGCTTACCGACAGCATCATTCAACTGAAACAGCATTGATTAGAGTACATAATGATCTAGTTGAGAACATTTGCAATGGTGTGGCCTCACTATTGGTCTTGCTTGATCTCTCTGCGGCCTTTGACACAGTGGATCACGAGTTGTTATTGAGTGATCTTTATGATTGTGGTGTGCGTGACTCCGCTCTCTTGCTTCTTGGGTCGTACTTGTCAGGTAGATCCCAGAGTGTGATGGTAAATCAAGTGGTCTCGGACTCGACACCCCTGCAGTATGGTGTTCCGCAGGGATCAGTTTTAGGTCCTATCCTATTTATAATTTATATTAGCAGTTTGTCTCTTCTGCTTTGTGCACATAATGTCACCTTTCACTTTTATGCAGATGACACCCAGATTTATGTGAGAATCACAAATATAGTTGATATACGGAGTAAGATGGAATTGTTGATGTCTGATATCAAGAAGTGGATGAGAGCGAGAAAACTTAAACTAAATGATGGTAAAACTGATATTCTCATCATCCGAGGAAATAGAAGAGCTGATGATATAGTAGGTGCCCTCTCCATCAATGTGGGTGGATCTCAGCTGCGACCGGCCAACTCTGTTCGAAATCTTGGTGTATATGTGAACTCCCGATTAGATTTCAAAGAGCATGTAAACCAGATAGTTAAAAGTTGTTACTTGCACATCAGAAATCTCTATTTGGTGAAGCCGTTTATAACCAGACGTTGCCTCCTGACGTTGGTTCACTCATTGGTCTTCTCTCGTGTTGATTATTGCAATGCCCTGTTGGTGGGTCTTCCAAATTATATTTTAAAGAAAGTTCAGTCTGTTCTTAACAGGGCCGCAAGACTAATTTTTGGTGTTCCACCTAGAACTCCTACTACATCTCTTCACATAGAACTGCACTGGCTGCCAGTAAGAGCAAGAATAGAATTTAAGTTGTGTTTGGTGACTTTTAAGGTTCTCAAATTTGGTGAGCCTAGGTACCTTGCGGAGCTGCTCAGGCGCCCACCGGCACACCATGGTGTAGTTGTGCGTCATGACAATGACCCTTTTCGTCTTGATGAACCAAGGGCTTTCCAGCAGTCTTCTTTCTTTGAGAGGTCATTCTCCTACATGGCTCCGAGGTTGTATAACAGGTTGCCGCTGTCCATGAGACAACTGAGTTCTGTTGAATGCTTCAAGAGACAACTTAAGACTTTTCTCTTTGAGAGAGGTGTCATGACAGATGGCTATAGAGTTTAGGCTATTTTGCCACTGCTAGTGATTGTTAAATGTGTGTTGTATATAAGCCTTCTTTTGATGCATTGATTTTTGTTCTTTTTTCTTTCTCTTTTCGAGCGCTAGTGAATTCTTCGGAAAAATTGGCGCTTATGAGAAACAAGTAACATGCTTATTATTATTATTATTATTATTATTAGGTGTGAGCAGAAAAATAATTTTGGAGAGGTAATTATAAGAGTGAAAGAACTATTTCTTATTGCTAATCTGGCAACCTCTGCGTCATATGAGCGTGAAAGGGTTAAGGACCAAATATATATAAGCAAATGATTTGTTTGTTCCTACAGAACTTTGATGCCTAGGAAGGGTCAAAGACTTCTTTTGTTTTTGGACAAGAATACAACATTCTTGGAAAATATTTTTATTGAATCTCAATGTGATATTCATTTACTGATGTACCTGCAAGGTTATTTATAAGTAGACTTCTTTGAAGCACGCAATCTGCTTTCTTTCCATTTTTTACCAGAAATATTGTTTGTATACAATAAATTTAAGATTGTTACTGTATATGGTTGTTTTTTATCTACCTATGGTAATTTGTTAGTGGTGTAGATATTGTCACGAATGTCCCCCTCCAGTCTTGAGATATCAGGCATATCGTCAATGATGGAGGGGCCACTAATAAATTATAGGTTTGAGTCCCGGAGGGAAGAAGGAAAACCTAATATTTAGTAGTGGCCCCGAAATCATTGACGATGTAGGCCCTCCCTTCCATCCCTTTCCCATTCGTTGATGTTTTAAGTTTAATCTTGATATATCATTGAAGGCGGTATTACGCTACGAGTTTCAGCGTCTCGGATAGAATCCACAGAAAGACATCCACGAAGTTGGAAAGCTTTATTATAACAATTCTTAAGTTATTAATTCTTTTTTATTTTTTACAAAGTTTTTTCGTAGTGAGTACCCAATCATAAAGACGATTCCATAAGAGAATGAGCACTGCACTTATGATGTCGGCACTCTTTCCCCTGTGGCGGGTGTTTCAAACAGCCTGACCGCGGGTGCTAGAAAGAGAGCTATTATATAATAGGCATATCGTTAATGATTTCGGAGCCACTACTAAATATTAGGTTTTCCTTCTTCCCTCCGGGACTACCGGGGAATATGTCTTCTAAGCGTAGTAGGGTAGTGATCGAGAGAGTGAGAGCGAGAACAGATAAATGGGCAGGTGACGAGCAGGGCGGGTTTACGAAGGGAAGAGGATGTGTAGACCAGATTTTTGCCTTTTTTTTTTTTTTTTTTTTTTTTTTTTTTTTTTTCTATGTGATTGAGGGAGGCAAAAGGCATAACTGCCTATAGCGAGTGCCTCCCCCATAGTTGAAAGAGTGACAGGGCCAAAATCAAGGGACGTTCGAGCCAAAATGCCTGGACACACAGAGTTTGAAGCAATTTAAGTCATAGGAAGAGGGAAAGACTGATTCTGGGAGAGAGTTCCAGAGCTCAGCTGTTGAGTAGAAGAAGTTTGAGAGTAACGTTTCACTCTTGGGTTGGAGAGTTGCACAGAGTAGGGGTGGGATTGTGTTGCAAGACGGGTACCACGTGCCCTACGTAAAGGAGGTGGTATGCACTGGGATAGCTCTGAGGAACACTGATTATTATAGTAGCGATAGAATAGCGAGAGAGATGCAACATTGCGGCGGAGAGAGAGAGTTGGTGAGTGGACGGGAGTTAATGATACGAAAGGCCTTCCTTTCAACTTTGTCTAGGAGAGCGGTGTGAGAGGAACCTCCCCACACATGTGAACAATACTCAATACAAGGGCGCACTATGCCCCTGTACAGAGCAAGAAGCTGTGCAGGGGAAAAGAACCACCTAAGGCAGTTGAGCACACCCAGCTTCTGGGAGGCTGCCTTAGCAAGACTGGTAATATGGTCCTTCCAAATGAGAGCAGAAGAAAAAGAGACACCAAGAATATTGAGAGAAGATGAAGGGTTGATTTTTGTATTGTTGAAGAATAAGGGATAGTCCGCTGGGAGATCCTGACGGGTAGATAGATGGAGAAATTGGGTTTTGGAAGCATTAAAGTTAACAAGATGGACTCATCACCCTGGTACACAAAGAAATATCATACATAGTAACCAGTGTACAAACCAAATCACTCCTCCCCCCAAATGATAACACAACAGAAATACAGTCAATTGAAATACGCACTGGCAACAACTCCAACATAACCATCATAAACACATACATCCCTCCCCAAACATCCCCTACAGTACCAAATGAATACAGACCACACTTACAACACATCACAAACACCCCACACACCCCACATCATCCTGGGTGGTGACTTCAACGCCAAGACGTCGGCCTGGTTTGTCGACAACCCCGACACAGACAGAGGGCTGGTACTACAAAACCAAACCGATAACCTCATCATCCTTAACGACATCCATCAACATACCCATATTCCTCACCAAGCCCTCTATAACCCATCATCTCCAGACATCACCTTTTGCTCCCCAGAACTCGCCCCCACAACATCCTGGAGGGTGGTCAGAACCTTAGGCTCTGACCACCTCCCGATCATTATCACCACCAAAACCAGACTCACCCCAGCTAGCCACAAACACACATACACCAATTATAAAAGAGCTAACTGGGAAGCATTCACAAATGAGACAGAACAACACTTCACAACTCTAAACAGTACACCCATCACTAACATCAACAATGCTGTACACATACTCAATAAAACTATCCAAAACGCTGACAAGAAACATTCCAAGAGGTAACAGAAAAAGACACAACCCCAACTTCACACCAGAAATTCAAAACCTCATCAGACAACGCGACATACTGAAACACTCCCCAGCACCCCACACACAAGACATCACACAACAAATTCAAGCACTCAACACCCAAACTAACAATAAATACAAGAACAACAAAAACTAAATTGGAATATCTTCCTACAAACACTTGATCACAAAACAAACACCAAAAAACTATACAAAACACTAAACAGCATCACACTTTCCAACAGCAACACAACACAATCACATGCTGCAATCACAACAACAGACTCTACTCCTTCATGTAAACAACAAGCAAACACTCTCATCAATCACTTTTCACATGTCAGCCACCTAAAACCTCACAAAGACGACCGACGTGTCATCCGACGTAAGAGACAATTCCCCACAGACCCTGACTATACACCCTTCACCAATCACCAGACAAAGCATATCATCAACAATCTCAAGCACTCACCCGCCTGTGGCCTAGACAACATAAGCAACATACATCTCAGACACCTGGGACCACAAGGCATACAAGCACTCACTAACATATCAAACTACAGCTATTCACACAACACAATACCAGACATTTGGAAGCATGGTATCATCATCACATTGCCCAAACTCAACAAAGACCCCACGCTACCCTCCTCGCACCGCCCCATCACACTCCTTTGCTCCCCCTCCAAAGTCATGGAACGCCTAGTATTACAACTAATTACACCTGACCTACCCCTAGCTCCAACACAACATGGCTTTAGGCCACTGCACTCCACAAACACTCTTCTCACAGACCTTACACAAAGAGCTTTCGACGGCATCAATTCATCTAGACCACCACACAGATCACTATTAGCCACACTCGACATTAGTAAAGCCTTCGATGCCATCCCCCGCCACAACCTAACAAACAAAATCTACAACACAAACATGCACAACAACACAAAACGGTGGCTGGCCAACTTCCTAGCAGGCAGATGTGCACACGTATCTTTTGCCGGTCAGTCATCTAAAATCAGAAACTTTCCAAACGGAGTCCCACAAGGATCCGTCCTATCGCCTGCACTCTTCAATCTGTACATGCACGATATAACTACACCCAATACGCCCCAAATAAACTTAGCCTTCTATGCAGATGACATAACACTCACATGCACACACCATGACCCAAAAAGAGCAACAGATCTCCTTCAACCCTATCTCAACACACTACATGGCTGGTGCACTACAAACAGACTTAATCTAGCCCCAGCCAAATCCACCGCAACCTTTCTCACAAGTTGGACAGGAGAACACGAATACATCCCTCAACTCACCATAAACAACACACCCCTAACACATACACACACACCCAAAATCCTAGGAGTAACATATGATACTCATATGACATTCAAACAGCACACCACAAACATTAAAAAGAAACTGACACCCAGACTTAACGCCCTCAGGTCACTTGCTCACACAAAATTTGGACACAACAAAGAAACTACCACCACAGTATATAAACAATACATAAGATCAGTGATGGAATACGCAAGCCCAGCCTGGGCTTCTAACCTAGCTGAAACACATCATAAGACCTTACAGACTATTCAAAACAAAGCCCTGAAGATCATTACAGGCTGCACAGCTACTGCACCCACAGATCACCTACATCAAGAAACCAAAATCCTCAAAGTCAAAGACCATCTGGACATGAGAGGCACTCAATTCCTGGCAGCAGCCTCCACGAACCAAGACCACCCACTAAACTACATGGCAACACACCCACAGACACCAAGAAATATCAAAACAACACCCAGCACACGGTATCACACACAATTATTGTCCTCTCTCCCTCCCTGCCCACCCCGAACCAACTTCCAGAAGCACATCCATACTCATATCTCTCACCGATCCATCCACTCACTCACAGACAACACGCAGCTGCATGCACGACCTCCCGAAATCCATCCTTCCGAATCCTCCCTTCCTCGCGAGGACAGAGTCCACCTGGCCAGGCTGAGATGCGGACACCATCCAGCTCTCCTGAGCTATCAGAAGAGACTGGATGACTCCGTTGTCGACACCTGCCCAGGATGTAACACAGCACCCCATACCATTAAACACATCATAGAAGACTGCATTTCACACAACCACTTACGCCAACAACATAATCTACACTCAATGAGAGCTCTGTGGGAAAGCCCGATCGTGGCCATGGCCTTTCTCAGGGACTCGGGGCTGTTCGGCCAGGCAGCTTAGGGAACAACAACAACAACAAGGTTTTCTCTGCCCCAATTGGAAATAGTATTTAGATCAGAATTTAAGAGTTCTATGGCTTCATTACGTTTGTCGTTGAGGGATTGCTGGCTGGGGCGTTCTGAAAAACTAATGGAGTAGTGTAAGGTTGAGTCGTCTGCGTATGAATGGATGGGAATTAAGGTACAGTTAAGGAGATCATTTATAAAAATTAGAAAGATAATAGGAGATAGGACAGAGCCCTGAGGAACACCGGAGTTTATAGGGTGAGGAAGTGAACAATGGCCGTCCACAACCGCGGCTATGGAACGGCCGGAAAGGAAATTAGAGACAAAGGCACAGATGGAGGGATAGAAACCGAAGGAGGGTAGTTTAGAAATTAAAGATTTATGCCAGACTCTGCAATGTGTTGTGGAGAAATATCTGGAGAAGGGAAAAAAGTTGTATACTGCCTTTATGGGCTTGGAGAATGCCTATGACAGAGTTGATAGAGAAGGTCTGTGGAAAGTACTGAGAATATACAGAGTAGATGGCAAGTTGCTGAAAGCAGTGAAGAGTATGTATGAGGGTGCAAAGGCATCAGTACGTGTGGAGAATGAACAGAGTGAGTTCTTTGACCTGAATGTTGGGTTAAAGCAAGGGTGTGTGATGTCCCATGGTTGTTCAACATATATATGGATGGAGTCATGAAAATAATACAAGGAAGAGCAGTGGATGTTGGTGTACCGCTGATAAGGTAAGGAAATGAGTGGAAGTTACCTGTACTGCTTTTTGCTGACAATACAGTTCTGATTAGCGATATTGACTGGGAGTTGCAGGGTCTGGTAAATATGTTTGGAACAGTGTGTGAAGAACGGAATCTGAAGGTAAATGCGGGGAAAAGTAAAGTTATGGTCTTTGAAAGGGGTGCAGTCACAGAGTGTGAGGTGAGGTTGAATGGTCAGACTATGGAGAATGTCAGCTCATTTAAGTATTTGGGTATTGTGTTGAGTAAAGATGGGAGTATGAATGAAGAAGTACGGGAGAGGGTGCAACAGGGGAAGAGGGTTGTAGGAACGCTGAAAGCAGTAACAAGAAATAGGGTAGTCTGCATGGAATTAAAGAAGTCCTTGCATGATAGTGTGGTAATTCCGACATTGACGTACGTGAGTGAAGCATGGACGTTGTTGGAGAGACACAAACCAAGAGTGAGATAGGTGGAAATGAGTTACTGGAGAAGTGCGTGCGGAGTTACATGGAGGGATAGACAGACGAATGAGGAAGTAAGAGAGCGGTGTGGTGTGAATGTAGATGTGCGGGAAAGTGTGAAAAGGAACACCTTGAGATGGTTCGGCCATGAACTTATGGGAAGTGAGAGAATGATTAAGTGAGTGTACGAGAGTGAAGAGGAAGGACAAAGAGGGAGAGGTAATCTGAGAGAGAGGTGGATGGATGGAGTTAAGAAGTACTGTATATGTGTGAAAGCGGTGCTGGATGGGGGGGGAGGGGCGTCAACTGACTGGTGACTTAGGTGATTGAGGGGGATTCGTTCGTGACAACCCCTTCGGGGATCACTGCGTCCGGCAATAGATAGATAAATAGGTTTGCATGATATTGTTCATCAGTCCTCACTCTAGTTTATGATATACAGTATACATATAAAGAAATACTAGTTACTGTATTGCATAAATAATTAGAAAGACAACAGAAGTAGCGATCACGGAAGAGTTTATTTTCAAACCTTGGTAATACAGTAGGGTCTCACATAGAACGAGAAATTGGTCGATAAACGAGGCCGTTCTATGCGATTTCGTTCTATTTATTAGTGGCCCCTCCATCATTGACGAACATGCCTATTACATAAGGCATCCTCTTCAAACACTAATCCGCCGTAGTTTGAATCTACCGCGCAGAGCATTTAAAAACTGAGGAGCCTTCATCATGAGCGCACGCGACCTCACTCATGGCTTCAGTCATTATGAATTGGGTTCTCACTACGAAAAAACTTCGTAAAAAATAAAAACAAAAAGAAAATAAGAATAACTATCTAATAAGCTTTCCATCATATCGTGGATGTACTTGTGTGGATTTCTGACCAGACGCTGATTCAGGCGTCATTCCTCCTTCTCTGCTCTGCGCTCAGCCTGCCCGGACGTGTCTCCCCACGTTCCGCTGGTTCCGCATTTGCTGCGTCCCTAGTGAGTTTTTTCTCATTTGTTTACTCCGGGATGTATCGAGTAAGGTTAGGATATGCGTAGCAGGAGTGTCCTGGGCTGGTTGCCCGCAGTGCAGTGTATTTTGGGTCGTGTGTTTGGGGCATCTATTTCGGATGTACCCTCGTGGTCCTGTTGTGGACATGTGAACTTTTTCACAGTTAGTTAGCTTGTGTTGCAGGCGGCTTTCATTACGCGTTAGTTATTGCTGCCTTTTATCTTTCTGATGAGGTAAGCTTTGCTTTCTGACGTTCCCTTTGTATTTTTCTTCACTTGGTGAAGTTTTTTCTGGGTCCCGAGTCAGTCTTCCCTTTGCCGGAAGTTATTGCTACAGTGGTGTGTTGGCGGTGGTTCCTGTTGTGATATTTTCAGTGTTTTGTGTATATTTCAACATTTCGTATGCCGTCTACTTAGGCCTAGCCAGCCGCTCGTAGCTTTGCCACATGTACAAGTGTTATTGTTTATTATTTATAAATATGCCCTACTGTGTCATGTGTATCCGGGTTTTAGTTGTGTATTGGCTATTTCCTCGGACTATGTTTGTTTCCTGGTTTAGTTGTGTATTGGCTAATTCCACGGATTATTGTGTGGACTTAGGTTAGTCGTGCGTGGCTTCCTTCGTACGTTCAGATGGTGTCTGATCGGGGTGGGTTTTCCTTCCGGCGGGTTTTTTCTCGGTTTCACCATGAAAAAACCCGGCCGAGAGCCGTGTTGGGCCACACGTGGTTTTAACACAGGCTGGTGTCCCCGGCGATGAGGTGTCTGTGGCTCGCCAGGACTGCGTCTCTGTTGGTACCTGGTTTCAGGCTCCCTTTGATTCCCGGCGGAATGGCTGTACCCATCTATAAATACGTTGTTCATGCGAACTTACATACGTTATGTAGTTTTTCTACCAGGTTTTACAAAACCACATGAAAAACCTAGCTGTTGTTAAGGGCTTTCCTCCCCGGCGATCTTTTACAAAGAAGTGGGGACAGGAACTTATGGGGTTAAAGTTTTGTCATCTCACCCGGCGGGTGTACCTTGGTAGGGTGGGACGAACAACTAAGGCATTTAGTTCATTAACCAATCCATTTTTAAGTGATACTATATGTATCGCCGCGTTTATACTTACGGCGATTGAAGGTTCTATTAGGGTTAACATCGTTTTTCACACCCGGGGGTGCTCCTAGGTGGAGGAAATAAGGAATTTACAATTCAATTTCGATTTAACCACTTAATTTAGTGATACAATTAGGTATCGCCGCCTTCAACCTTACGGCGATCTTTTTGTGACAATTCGTTAGAAATCAGATCTCGTGTCAGCCTGCCCTGTGTTATTCTACTAAAATATTTCAAGGGCCGGCGTCTTTATGGGGGGTTGTTTTTGTTCCAAAATTGAATCTTAAGACAGTCACCACCAGGAAGACTATAATCGCCATGCTGGACAGTTATATTATGTCAGAGGGTATTCTTCACTTTCTTCAAAAGATTTGTTTAGATATTCTGAACCCCGCCGCATAGCGAGCTGTGATCGTTGTGTCATTACATCTCGTTATCCGGTGGGTTATTAACACTTGTGTGCGAACATGTTGGGTTAACCTTATGAGCATTAATTCCTGGAAATTTTCAAATTTTCTTTTTTTCCAGAGCTGGGCTCCGGCGGACCAATACAGACCCGGCGGTAGTTTTCCCCACCAGTCTCTGTCATGGCTACCTTAGCCCCAGTCTTTGCTTTATGCACTACCCCTGCTTGTGCCGGTATCCCTATTTTTGCGCATACTCTTTGCATAAGGTGTGTTAAATGTCTAGACCGTTCAAGGGGTCTCTGGGTCATGCGTAATTGTTCTTTTTGCTCCCAATTAGCTGTAAAGGTCCTTTGTGACAATGATAAGACCGCGGCAGTAGCGCTGAGAGAAGTAAGGCAACAAATGGCGGCCTATACTACGATTGTTGCGCATAAATCACTTCAATGTGACAACGTCCCTCTTTGGGATAGATTGCTATTTGAACACCCTCCCCCTAAACGTTCCTCTAGAGTCACTAAGCCGGCGGAGACTGGTCAGGGTTCTGTATCTTCTGCTACTACACCGAAACGTCCAAGAGAGCCTACACCCCCGGCATCCGCCTCCTCGTCTCGGGCGAGATCTCGGTCTAGGTCACCTCTCAGACGCCAGTCTTCTAGTCTTGCCTCTTCACCAGCGAGTAAGAAGAGTAGGACGGAGAGTTCCACCAGTGGTCACGGCGATGAATCCTCCAAATCTAAGAGTAGTTCACGGTCACACCGTAGCCATAAATCCTCCAAAAAGGATTCCCATAAACGAAAGTCCTCCCTACATTCACCAGCTTCTAGTGCCTCTCATCGTACCTCTACCCCAGACAGAGTTTGTGTTAGGTCTCAAGGGTCCAGTGCGGTGCCTGTCCCTAAAGAGGATTTACCTATTGATATTTTAACCCTGGATTTGGAAGGTTCAGGGGTTCAGTAATTGAGAATGTTTCAGACTCCCAAGAGAGTGTAGGCCAGGGCCTCGGTGTTTGGCGGTTTGCTCAGCCAGGGTCTGACCACCCACGTCCGACTCAAACGAGTCACACAGTAGCTGATGTCCACAGGGACGCGGCGATCCCATCCTCTATTCCTGACTTATCTTGGCAACAAGGTACCCCAGCTTCGGCGGGGTCTTCTCAGGAGGATCAGGAGGAGAAAGACGAGGTTTCAATAATTTCGGAGATGGAAGGGCAAGAGTCAGGCTCAGGCTTAGACGCCGCGCAGGATAATAATGATTCACCTGTAAGTTCATCATCAAACCAATTTGTTACTGCGCAAGAAATTAATGGGCTACTTACTGATGCTTTATCTAAATTTTTTGGCCAACAACAGGAAACCCCCACGAGGGACTTGGGGGCTCCCACGACAAGTTCTACGGTACGGCCTCTGATGACTTCGATTGCTTTATCTAAGATCCCTAACCCCCCCACTCTGTCACCATCAGTGGTTACTAGGCCTGCTACGGCGGCATTGACAACTTCAAATGTCAGGGTCATCACGGATGTCAATCCACCCCCTCTAGACAAGGCACCTCTCAGAAAGGTGGCTATGCCCTTGCTTTATGGACCAGACGAGTCATGGGTCCTTTTGACCCCCACTAACCCAGAGCTCGCCCAACCTACCTTGTCAGGGGAACTCCCGGTACCGCGTGAGTGGGTCATCCAGGGCAATAAATCCAAGAAATTAAGGGCCTTGGACACTTTGGGAAATGTACTAGACGTAAACATCAAGGCTATACCTAGTTATTATCACCAAGACTATTTTGTGTATGCTACTAAGCCAGCTTTACCCCCTGCCTCAGCTTCGAAACTATTTTCAGACTGGTCTAAGCTGGATGGATTTAATGATATTAAGACTCTGTCAGCTCTCACTCCTGAACTAGATTTACAGACCGTCACAGACGAAGCAGCTAATCCAGTTTTGAAGGTGGGGCAGTTGGGTCCAGGACCTTGGGTAGATTGGGAGGTAGAGGCTCAAAACTTTGCAACCACATTTACTTCTAAATCTTCCCACCAGATACCTCAGGATACTCATTCGTGGTTCTCCATGCCGGTAGGTTCTGCCGGCGGAGTCCCGTCAGCTTTGTTTTCTTTCCTAGCTGCCCCTAAGATTAATCTTTGTGAGCTAAAAGACCCTTTCACTACCCCTACCCCTACTCACCTAGACAGAGAATTTAGGCTAAGGGGGAAAGCTTTTCGCCTGTTCTCTCAGTACATAGTGTCTCAACAGGTAGCTAAGTCTTTACTGCGGTCCACTCAGGCAATCGCAGATGCGGATGCCAGAAGATCGGTTGAATTATCCCGGCGACTGCTCCTCCAGTCGTCAATCCAATCCTTGGGTGACATACGCACCGCCTTGCTTGAGGCGGTACGAGCAAGACAAGATCTCAGAATGTCTTTAGTTCGCAAGCTACCTGATCGCATTGCGAATCAGGTGATCATGTCACCAGTGCTTACTCCCTCTTTAATGTCCCCTGAAGTGTGGCGAACGGTGTTCAATATGGCACAGGCCGTTAAGCACAGTCCCACCCCTTCTAAGAAACCTGCATTTAACTTCCCCAAACCCAGGCCATCCGCTAAAGCTCAGCCAGGGGGATCTAAACCCTTTCTTCTGCCTAAGTCCTCCCACTCCCCCCAAGGTCAGTACAGGCATAGACAGAGTAGGTTTTCAGGTCAGAGAGGACGCGGCCAGAATAAGCCAGGTCAGGGCCAGTCTTCGGCCAACACCAGCCAGCCGGCAAAGCGTCCAGCACCACCCAACCCCACCATAAAAAAACTAAAGTCTCTCTCACTCCCGGTGCCAACCTTAAGGCCGGAGGACCCGAGGGTAGTACAGCCGGCGAACCCTTGTCTGCTAACTGGGTCGTTCCGAACGTGTCACCAAGCATGGCCATTAAACACTTGGGCACGGATGGTGGCACGCAAAGGCATCACTTGGCAGTGGCTCCGGCGACCTCGCTTACGTCAGCCGACAACGGCGAATTTTGTTTCTTTAGAGGTGGAGTCACTGGTCCAGGAAATGATTGCCAAGAATGTCATCATCCCGGTCCCCCCAAATTACCCTGTATTCACGTCCAAACTATTTTTGGTTCCCAAAAGGGACAGTGTTCAGATGAGGCCGGTCGTAGACCTGTCTTATCTGAACCTTCACATTCACAACGAATCTTTCAGAATGTTAACAGTACACCAAATCAGGCTAACACTTCCGCCGGGAGGTTGGATGTGTTCACTAGACCTGACAGACGCCTATTGGCACGTATCGGTCAACAAAAGATTTCAAAGGTTTTTGGCCTTACGGATCAGGCACCAAAATTTTGTTTTTCAAAGGATGCCGTTCGGCTTGAACCTAGCACCTCGATTATTCACGAAATTAGTCCGGCAAGCCCTGATGCCATTGTTAAAACAGGGGATCAGAGTGTTATGGTACCTAGACGACTGGCTGGTGGTGGCAGAGACACAACAATTATGCATAAAACATGTCAATATCATTTTAAATCATGTCAAAACTCTAGGCTTCAAGGTAAATCTGGTAAAGTCAAACCTTGTTCCCTCACGAGTAATTCAGTGGATAGGGCTGGTCTGGGACACGGCCGCTCTCACTCTGAGTCAGAGTGTGGACAATCGCAACAGGTTTCGCAGGAAACTGTTCATGTTTCTTCACAGTCTGACTACGACGCGGAGGGTCTGGGAGTCTCTGGTCGGCTCTCTCAACTGGATTCAACTAACTGTCAAGTTGGGCCGGTTGAAAGTAAAACGATTAATATTGGAAGGCAACAAATATTTCCCGCTCTTACCGGCGGGAAAATTATGGCCCATCCCGAAATTAATCCACACCTTGCTAGCGGTCTGGGCAAAGAGGGAAACGTTGCACTCAATAATGTCATGGACCTCTCCTCCACCAACGGTATGGGTAGACACGGATGCGTCAGGCACAATAGGGTGGGGATTTCAGTCAAATCAGGGGCACCAGGGTCAGGGGCTTTGGTCCCACTTAGAAATCTCTCACATCAATGTCAAAGAATTACTAGTCCCCTTGTATTTCCTTCAGGCTCACGGCCCGGCGTTACGGTGCAAGTCGGTGGCCTTCAGAATGGACAATCTGAATGCAGTTCACTGTATTCAGAAATAAGGATCAACGAGGTCAAGGAGGTTGCTAAAAGTGTCGCAAGAAATTTTTACTCTCGCCAACAGACTAGACATTTACCTTCACGCATCTTATCTCCCAGGCGTAGCGAACGTCTGGGCAGACGCTCTGTCCCAGAGACAGAGCACGACAGTAGAATGGGAGCTCAAGCAACCCATTTTCAACCTAATGATTGCAGAGCTCTCCCATCCACAAGTGGATCTATTTGCGTCCGAGGAGACTCACAAACTCCCTCTATACCTCACCCGCCGGGCGAAAACGCCGGCAGGGGGGCCAGACGCCCTAGTGACAGACTGGAACAGATGGAGCTCCATCTATCTGTTTCCACCGCCAGATGCGTCACTAATGTGCCACGTAGTGAACAAACTACGGGATTATCGAGGCTTAGTCTCGCTAATCGCGCCCCTGTGGCCGGCGCAGTTGTGGTACCAGCAATTGAAAACGTGGTGCCCGGACCCGGTATCGCTCCCGGTCGGGTATTTCCACTTAGACACGATTGGCAACCTAGCGACCTCGCTGACTTTTGCATTATGGACATTCAGGAGGCCAAGTGGCTAGCACCATACGGTAGAGAGGTGACCAATAAATTAATCAATCAATATACTCAGTCTATGAAACGACAGTATCACTCACATTGGCAAGCCTTTACTTCCTGGATCATCAGAACGGAACAGAATGTGCCGTCAGTGGCTTTAGTTTTCAATTATTTAAATTATCTGTTTGAGCAGAAACATTTATCTGTGGTAACATTAAAAAATCACTTAACTGCGATTAGAGTGCCCTTTTTAGACCTTACAGGTCTCTCCATACCGGTGGCGGAGGAAACAGGTTTTATGAGAGCTTGTTTTAAACTTCGCCCACCTCCCCGTCAGCTCATGCCTACTTGGTCTCTCGACAAAGCTTTGTCTTTACTTCACTCTCGTCTGTATCAAAATACTGCAGACTTTGCATTACTCTTAAAAAAGGCGGTTTTCCTTATGGCTTTGGCCACCGGGAACAGAGTGTCTGAGCTGGCGGCGATGAGCAACACACCTAATTGCCTTAGGTTTGGTAGACTTAATGAATGTATTTACATTGCACCTGCAACACAAGCTAACTAACTGTGAAAAAGTTCACATGTCTACAACAGGACCACGAGGGTACATCCGAAATAGATGCCCCAAACACACGACCCAAAATACACTGCACTGCGGGCAACCAGCCCAGGACACTCCTGCTACGCATATCCTAACCTTACTCGATACATCCCGGAGTAAACAAATGAGAAAAAACTCACTAGGGACGCAGCAAATGCGGAACCAGCGGAACGTGGGGAGACACGTCCGGGCAGGCTGAGCGCAGAGCAGAGAAGGAGGAATGACGCCTGAATCAGCGTCTGGTCAGAAATTCACACAAGTACATCCACGATATGATGGAAAGCTTATTAGATAGTTATTCTTATTTTCTTTTTGTTTTTATTTTTTACGAAGTTTTTTCGTAGTGAGAACCCAATTCATAATGACTGAAGCCATGAGTGAGGTCGCGTGCGCTCATGATGAAGGCTCCTCAGTTTTTAAATGCTCTGCGCGGTAGATTCAAACTACGGCGGATTAGTGTTTGAAGAGGATGCCTTATGTAATAGGCATGTTCGTCAATGATGGAGGGGCCTCTAATAAATAACGGGGTTGTTATAGTAGTTTTAGCTGCGAAAGCAATCTAATATTAGAACAGTGGAGATCCTTTGCAATTTATCTCCATGATTACTTTGGGGTTTATTATGTGCACATGTAAACTTATAACTTGTTATTTTTTGTCACCACTCGTTGAGTGGGGTGCCTTTGTAACTACAGATCTGTGTTCAGAATCTTCAGGGTTACCCATTTTTTGTCAGGCAGGCTTCTTTGAAGCACGCACCTGCCTGAACCCCTTTTTCTTGTATATTTTTGGCCTATGCCATATTTAAATATATTTTTCAAAAGTAAGAATACTATGTGGTTGTTTTTATTATCTGCTTTTATAGAGTTATGATATGATTACGAATGTCCCCCTCCAGTCTTAGAAATCAGGCATGTTCGTCAATGATGGAGGGGCCACTAATAAATTAATGGTTTGACTCCTGTAAGGAGATAAAGAAAACCTAATATTTAGTAGTGGCCCCGTAATCATTGACGACTGGGGCCCTCCCGACCGTCCCCTTCCCATTCGTTGATGTATTAAGGATTTTGGTTTACTTGATATGTCAGTGAAGGAGGAATGACGCCTGAATCAGCGTCTGGTCAGAAATCCACACAAGTACATCCACGATATGATGGAAAGCTTATTAGATAGTTATTCTTATTTTCTTTTTGTTTTTATTTTTTACGAAGTTTTTTCGTAGTGAGAACCCAATTCATAATGACTGAAGCCATGAGTGAGGTCGCGTGCGCTCATGATGAAGGCTCCTCAGTTTTTAAATGCTCTGCGCGGTAGATTCAAACTACGGCGGATTAGTGTTTGAAGAGGATGCCTTATGTAATAGGCATGTTCGTCAATGATTACGGGGCCACTACTAAATATTAGGTTTTCTTTATCTCCTTACAGGAGTCAAACCTATAATGTGAACACATCATTTTGGTGGCCCAATATCATCAATGTTCACTGTAAGCGTAAATTTCCGTCAGGAGCGTACGATATTTCGTACGTTTTGTACGATATTTCGGCGCTCTATATGAGAACTCCTCGGATTTGCCCTACTTTGATGGCGAAATCGTTCTATATGATCACATTCGTTCCTAACGAACATTTTGGAACAATATTTTTAGTCGGCGTTCTATAATCGACTCGTTCTATGCGAACACATTTTATGTGAGCCCCTACTGTATATACTGGTACATGCACAAAAAATACGCTAATTTGTCTCTCACGCGCACATTATCAACTCTTCAGGCGTCTGTGGTAGCCTACATAAGTTTTTTTATTAGTAGTGTGCTTGAGAGGAAGATGGAGAGATACTGTAGTGTGAAAAAAGTGTTGGAAAGTAGGTAACTGAAGAAAAGGCAAGAGAAGTGGTGATGAATAGAAATGAGTGAAGAATGCTTCTAAATAGAAAAGTGATTATGCCATCGTAGGGAGTGGGGGTCGGGCGCCAGTTGGAATGGACAACAGTCAGTCAGGCGCCTGGACCAGGGAGCCGGTTTATATATGAAGGGCCCTGCCTGGAAGTAATTTATGTGGGCACGGGAAGTGTGGTGGAGTGGTCTTGCCACTGGACTGGTAATCCAATGGACCCGGGTTCGAATCCCGATATGTCAATGGGAAGATATTATTGGGATGGAATTTGTGCTGTACTGTACCTACTATCAGTGCATTACCACAAAGCCCACCGAAACGCCAAATAAATACCCTCATTGTTTCCCGATTAAATTGCACTGTATGAATATTCCCATATTCAAAATATGCTACAGGGGGACAATGCCTAGTGAGAGTTTATTGCTCAATAGGTGGCGTTCTGAGAGTGAGGGTCCGAGTCTAGGAGGTGAGACACTGAAGCACTGGAGCGAGGCAGCTTCAGAGATGGTGCTGATTCGAGCCGTGAGTGGGCAACTAAGCCCTATGCATCCTGCGAAGGCGAAATGGCAGGAGCTGGTTGCAGCTAGAAATGCTTTACATGTCTCACCCCCAAGACTAGAACAAGACCTCACAGGCTTCACCGTTCAATGAGACCTCACAGGCTTCACCGTTCAATAATTAGCGGTTGAATGTACAGGTTCTCGGCCTATGCCCGAGAGGGAGTAGTTGGAATATAGAAAAAAATAAAAAGGCATTGTGGTGTAGTTCTGCTGCTTGTCTGCCTGCTGAGACTGGAACCTCTCTAGGAGGTCTGGGACTTGGGAATCTTTTGCTGGAGACCCCTCATGGTCCTTGATCTCTGGGTCTTCTCCGCTACGGAACGGAAACACAAACTATGTATGTATCTGCAAGTTTCGTCCACAGAGTGTGGTTACAGTCTCACGTTCTAAATGGTTGCATTCCAGGCGGACTGCCTCTGTTAAGTTCTTTGTTTTGAGATCGGACCGAAGTACCTGATCCAATGTCAGAAGAAAAGTTATTTACAATGCTAAAAAAGGCATTAAGAACCTGGTCCTCGAACTAATGTGTAACATGGACAATCCCAATGGAATCTTCAACCTAGCTAGGCGAGTTAAAAATTACAGTAGGGATATTATAGGTGAACAGTGTGTTAGAAACAATAATAGGATGATTGTGTATGCAGAAGATGAAATAAGAGAAGCATGGAAGGCACAATGAATGGTTGCTAAATGTAGAGTTTGAATGGAATAAGGAACAGCTTAGTATCGAAAAAACATTATCTGGACCCCCTCCTTTGATAGCACCAGCTGCAGTGAGCGGCGCAATCAATAAAATGAAGGACGGTAAAGCTCCAGGGTGCTCCGACATTGTCGCTGAGATGATAAAAGCCTCAGGGGAGACTGGTGTCAGCTTAGTCACTGAGATGATAAATACCATTATTAACCCGTTCAGTACCAGCAACGGCTTCCTGCCGTCAGTAGATAAATCACCCCAGTCCCTGCAATGCCAGGGAGCCGTCAGTAATATACTGTACTTTCTTTGTAACTGCCAATATCAGGCAGTGCCTGGTACCACAACCGTTTGAGTACTGCTCTAGAGTTGGCAACACTTCTCAGCTTATATGCAAGCCTCTACAGGCTGGGAGAGCCAGTATTCCTCCATCTTTTGAGGTGGGAGGTTGTTATATCTTGCCATTTTGACCACATTGCTTGGGACTGTGGGGGGGGGGGGACTTTTATTACTGTACCCTATGGTACAGTAGGGGTTAAAGAGGAGAAAATCCCCGAGGATTGGCACAAAAGTGTAATAGTAAACATATATATACAGTATAAAGGAAAAGGGGATGCACTCAATAGAGGTAATTATAGGGGCCTGAAAATGCTTGACCAAATCATGAAGGTCTGTGAGAGAGTCTTTGAGGGTTTGATCAGGCAAAGCATCTCCAGTGATGATATGCAGTTTGGTTTTATGCCAGGATGTGGTACAACCGATGCTATCTTCATAGTTAGGCAGATACAGGAAAGATACTTACTAAAAGGCAGGGATCTTTACTTTGTGTTTGTAGACCTGGAGAAGGCCTTTGACAGGGTGCCTAGAGATGTTGTGCAGTGGGCTATGAGGAAACTTGGTGTGGAAGAGTGGCTGGTGCGTGCGTGTGATAATGAAGATATATGAGGATTCGCGAGCTGCAGCGAGGGTGAAAGGTGTACTGAGTGAGGAGTTCACAGTCCGTGTTGGAGTTCATCAGGGTTGTGTTAAGCCTCCTCTTTATTATGGTCCTGGAGGCACTGTCTATAGATTTTGGATCCGGACTCCCGTGAGAACTGCTTTATGCTGTGATTTAGTCCTAATAGCTGACAATGTGCAAGATGCTGAGGCCAAATTAAGAAGATGGAGAGAGAGCATGGCGAGCAAGGGTTTAAAAGTCAATATTAACAAAACCAAGGTTATGCATTGTAGATTGAGATGAGGCAATGTGTAAAAGTGCGGTGCATACCCATGTGCAGTGTGTGGAAAGGGTGTGGGCGCTAACTCGATTCGGTGTAGCGTCTGTCGACGTTGGGTGCACCATGGGAGTAAGCGCTGTAGTAGAATAAAAGGACCCCTGCCGAAGGATGAGTCAGAAATTGATAAATTTGAGTGCGTAGTGTGCAGGGGCGACCTTGTGTTAAATGATGATCCTGTGGCTGTGAATTTTGGAAATGAGTCATTGGAGCTGGTGGACAAGTTTTGTTACCTAGGAGATACCATCTCTGCCGGTGGTGGGGCCGAGGCTGCCACTGTCGCTAGAATTAGATGTGGCTTGGGGAAGTGAACTGCTGCCAATTCTGACCATGAAAAGAATGCCTCATATGTTAGAAGTGTAATGACGTATGCCTCAGAAACATAGGCTGTTAAAGTAGAGGATGTCAACAGAATGGAACGTAATGAGATGAGAATGGTGAGCTGGATGTTTGGGGCCAAACTGCAGGATAGAATAACTAATGATGAGTGGTGATGGGCTGGTCTATCAGAATGAGAGTTGAGCGTTCTCTGCCATACCCATAGCTTACTCTGACTGTTCCTTTTACTTATATATTTTCTAAATCTCAAGTGACGGCGTCTTTTCCGTGGATTGACCTCCCTACTGCCAACCCTGGCAGATTGGGAGCCAAAGCGTCACATTTTTCCTTTGCCCCTCAACTTTCCCTTTATAATTGCTGAGGGGCACAGGGCCTTGGGTGGGGCTTTTGTTTCCCGGGCGTTTCCGCACCCTCCTCAGTTCCCCGCCTTTGAGTGGCTTCGGTCACCTGGGCATTATTAGTGGTAAGCTGGGAGGGTTCTGTGGGGGTGCTCGGTTATGGCCTTGGCCTTGCTCGGGGCCTTGGGGCTGCTCGGCCAGACAGCCTGAGGAACAGCAACAACAGCAACTAATGATGAGCTGAGGAAATGCTTAGGTATAAAGAGTATTAGTGAGGAGATGCATACAAGTATGGTATGGGCATGTGGAGAGAATGGATGAACAAAATTGGGTGAAAAAATTCAGGTCTGTGATTGTGGAGGGAGCTGTACCAAGAGGTGGACCGAAGAAGACCTGGGATCAGACTATACGTACCGATCTCAAATCCAAAAACTTGACGAGTGAAGCAGCCTTTAACCCTTCCAGCCTGGCTGTCCTTATATTGTATAAGGACACTGCGGCAGATGGGCAGGACCCCGGGTGTCCTTATAACAGGAAGAAAGCTTGAAAGCCTATTCAGCTTGTTTTGAAAGCCGTCCGTCCGACGCATGTAAACATAGCCGGTTGGACCGACGCCACGCACCTCCGAACACAAGAAGGAGAGGCGTAGTTTGTTTTTGTGTGTCTGTATGTTGTTATTTCAGTAATGAAAAGTCTCATATGGCTAAAATCGCGGCAAAATGCGCTCCACGGAAATCGTCATCACAACTGAACCAGTTGACTTAGAGAGCTCTACTCAATGCCAGTCTACAGATTGGAAATCACAGTACGTTTAGACATGCGTGGGAATTTTCTAGAATAACAAAGATACGGTAGCCTAGGCCTAGACGTTTTCGGCCAAATCGCCCGGGTAATCGACACTGTCCTTAGGACAGGCAGGCCGGAGGGGAGGGTTAACAGGGTTGCCTGGAATGCCGCCATTAGGACAAGAGACTGAAATTGCACGTATGTGTGGAGCACTCAGTCTTAAAATTTGATGTAAGTACAGTACAGTATGTCATTCTAGGTCTACCCCTATACGCTGCTCCCCCCACGTTCACAGTCTGGCATTTCTTCACCCAGTTCTGATTTTCCATGCTCTCCACTTGTCCAAACCAACCAAGTCGGCTCGTGCGCATCTATTCACTGATAAATTGATAACACTGGAGAAATTGGGACAAGGGGGAAAGGTTGATAGGTTCATGTGATCGATAATCAGTGCTGTTACAAAAATATGAGATACAATAGACGTAACTATGAATCGGCAAGAGATTTGTGAACAATCAGTTACGGTATTTGTATTTTTTGCATATACAGTAATCACTCCCATATCCGACCTGTCATTATCCGAACCTCGCCAATAACCGAACAGGCCATGGGATATATATATATATATATATATAAATAAATAAATTAAGTAACGTTGTTGTTCATGACTTTCAAAAAAAAATAAAAAAATAAAAAAATAAATCGACGATATACAATAATTTACTTATCATTATTTACCATATCTTATAAACAATAGTAGGTAGCCAACTTACCATAATACTAAATTATATTTCATAATAAACTTATATAAACCGAGTAATCTTGGCCAAACCGATACATACTGGACCTGAAAAAGGCCTTTGACAGGGTGCCTCACAAAAGGTTATTGTGGAAATTGCAGGTTGTTGGAGGTGTACATGGTAGGATGTTAAAATGGATGGAAAACTTTTTAATAGGAAGAGAAATGAGGACCACGATACGAGATGAATATTCACAGTGGAGGAGTGTGACGAGCGGAGTACCACAGGGATCAGTGTTGGATCCGATAATGTTCCTACTTTATGTAAATGACATGCCAGAAAACTTGAATAGTCATATGAATATGTTTGCGGATGATGCTAAGATCATGAAGAATGTCACCTGTATAGAAAGTTGTCAGGATCTTCAAAAGGACCTAAATGAGTTGCACAGATGGAGCCAAACCTGGAAAATGAGTTTCAATGCAGAAAAGTGTCATGTTTTGGAAGTGGGTAGAAGTGAGATAAGGCCAAGCTGGGAGTACAAATTAGGAATTGAAATAATCGGCAAAACACGGCATGAGAAGGACCTTGGAGTGATAATACAAGATGATCTATCCCCGGAGAAGCATATTAACATGATCATTGGAGGAGCATATGGAATAATAACCAATATGAGAGTGGCATTTAACTATTTGGATGAAGAAATTTTAAGAAAACTGATAATGACTATGATAAGACCAAGATTAGAATATGCAGCAGTGATATGGTCACCACATTTGAAAAAACATATAAATAAATTAGAGAAAGTCCAAAGGATAGCAACGAAGATGATCCCAAGATTGAAGGAGTTGACATATGAGGAAAGACTTAAGACACTACAACTGCCTACCTTGAAAGAGAGAAGGGAACGAGGCGACTTAATAACGATGTTCAAGGGAGTAAAAAGTTTGGAATGAGTAGATAGGGAAGATCTATTCGTGAGGGATAATGGAAGGACAAGAGGGCACGAGTTTAAGCTGAGGAAGGGCAGATGTCGTAAGGACACAAAGAAATTCAGCTTCCCATATAGGAGTATAGAGACTTGGAACAACTTGGAGGAGGAGGTGGTGAGAGCGAGGAACATTAACATGTTCAAATCTAGGTTGGATAAAAGTAAATATGGAAATAGGGCAACATAAGTTATGATATGTTAGTCCCAAAATACTGGGAACTGGGAATATCCATTACGATACTTGTCTAAGTAAAATGGATTGATTATAAAGTAACTAAGACAGGACAACACGAGCGCTGCTCAATTCCTGTAAACTACAAATAGGTAAATACATACATACATACATACATACATACATACATACATACATACATACATACATACATACATACATACAAGGGTTGTAAGTTTAAAGTTTAACCCTTCCTCCCCGGGCTGCCTTACTTAAGGACGGAGGCTGTATCCGGGCGATTTGGCTGAAAACACAACATACGTTAACTAAGGCTAATCTCGCTTAATATACTACCTACATTAATCAAACATATGTCAAAATGTGTGCCTTACCTTGCCGGGTAGAATGGCGTTGAGTAGATCTTTCTAGCTCAACTGGTTCCGGAGTGATGGTGATGGAAGTGGAGGTAACTTTTGCCGCCTATTTACATCGCCGCGTCCGAACACTCAACCGCGGCCCAGGCTATGACGAACGTTTTGACTCGTCGCTCTACCTTGAATTTTGGCGGGAAGCGATTTTTTAGTGTTTTATTGTTTATTATGCCATATATTATTGTTATTATGTTATTTCCACTCAATAAAGTTATTTTTCTGAAGTAATTTGTGTCTCTGTCACTTATACTTAGTTTTATTGTTATTATAATAGTAGTTATGATTATTTATACTGGACTATGGTAATTGATAGTGTAATTTTCACTTATTTATTGTTAGGAATATATATTTTAGTGTCACTTTCACTTGTTCATATTGCTCTGAAGGCACTTATTATTACTTATGTGTGTCTCTTTCACTTAGACTTAGTTTTATAGTCATTATTATAGTAGTTATGATTATTTATACTGGACTATGGTAATTGATAGTGTCATTTTCACTTATTTATTGTTAGGAATATATATTTTAGTGTCATTTTCACTTGTTCATATTGTTCTGAAGGCACTTATTATTACTTATGTGTGTCTCTTTCACTTAGACTTAGTTTTATAGTCATTATTATAGTACAGGTAGTTATGATTATTTATACTGGACTATGGTAATTGATAGTGTCATTTTCACTTATTTATTGTTAGGAATATATATTTTAGTGTCACTTTCACTTGTTCATATTGTTCTGAAGGCACTTATTATTACTTATGTGTGTCTCTTTCACTTATACTTAGTTATATTATTATTATTATTATTGAGTGTCACTATCACTGTCACTTACACTTCAATAGTTTGTCATAGTGTGGAAATCATTGAAGCAGGTGCCAGCACACAGTCCCACCTGACACTCGAGGCATTGCCAAGTGCTTTTTGTGGGTTTGCGGGGTTGTCGAGTTGTGCAGCTGCACACATAGCACCTCTTCTGCATTTTTATTCTGCTGTTAGGACCCTGGAAAGGAAGGGCGACGAGCTGGTGCTTTCTGAAGAACTCGGCACACCCTGTTCTGTCCAGCATGCCTGGTCCTTGTAGTGGCCTCCCTGGTGTACCCGCATGTTTACCCAGGAGCTCAAGTATCAGCTGCTTTTGGAAGGTCCGCAGGCTCTTGTACTTCATGACTGGAGTCCTCAAACGGTAGATGTTGTACACGTTGAGGACAGACATATCTACTGTATGCAGGACAAACTTCTTGTA
Source organism: Paralithodes platypus (assembly GCA_032716605.1). Lineage (NCBI taxonomy): Eukaryota > Metazoa > Arthropoda > Malacostraca > Decapoda > Lithodidae > Paralithodes > Paralithodes platypus. Next base: position 41,953,389 of record CM064516.1, on the reverse strand, counting down.
CCACCTGCAAGATGTTCGCAGGCAGTCTATGAAGCCCATCTGCATGTCGGACTTGTCGACGAGGCGCATGTTGACATTATAGTCCAGGACAGCAGCTGGTTTCGTGATAGGGTTCTTCGTCCTTCGGTCCACCTTCCCTGTGGCGACCATCTCTGCTTTGTGGCATGTGGTGAGGAGGTTGACCTTGCGCTGGTCATGCCAGTGGATGGAGAGGATGGGGCCACTCTTCTTATGGAAGATGTCCGTCTTCTTAGTCTTGGTTGGGTAGGCTGGCATGCCCTTCCTCTTCCCCTTCACTGTGCCGACAGTTCCAGTCTTGCGGTCATGGAGGTACTTGGCGAGGATAGGCGACGTGTAATAATTGTCGGTATAAAGGATGTGGTTGTCATGGAAGTACCTCTCCATCATCCTCTTTACCACAGCGCCGCCAAAACCAATGAGGGGGTCAATCTGCACTTCACCACCCTTACCGCTGTAGACTATAAAGTCGAGCACATATCCCGTCTTGCAGTCGCAGAGGACGAAGAGCTTGATGCCGAAGCGGTGTCTCTTGGACGGGATATACTGTCGGAAGTGCAGCCTACCACGGAACAGGACCAGAGACTCGTCGATGCACAGCTTCTGAAAAGGAATCAGGTAGGTGGAAAACCGATGACGTATCATGTCATACAGTTGCCTAATCTTCCAGAGTGTGTCTGGCTCGTGGACATGCATGTTATTTGTCAGGTGGAAATATGAGAGGATGTCGAAGTACCTATCCCTTGACATGTATTTGCCAAATGCTGGAGTCGTTGCGAGGTCGCCAGTTATCCAGTAGTCGGCCAGAACGTGCTTTTTTATGTGTGTCATCAGCATTGTGAGTGCCAAGAACACATATAATTCTGCCACAGTGAGAGCTCTCCATGCCACCATCTTGGCACTGGTCTTCCTCCCAAGAAAGTTTGAACAGATAGCCTGGTGGTTATTTGTCTCTTTGACAAGGTATTCCATGACTTCATTGTCGTAGAAGTCACAGAAAAGTTCACTGGGGGTGGCATTTGGGCCACAGGGATATGCTGGTGACACCCCGGAACCCTGTTGTACCTCGTCAAAGGCAGGACAATCTGGCTCAAAATCCGCCCCATCTGTCCACACAAACATGTCAGCTGCTCGAGGATGAGGACGTGCAGCTGCAGCAGGCACACGCCTTGGCCACGCGGACGCCCACGCCCACGCCCAGGCCCAGGCCCAGGGGCAGCGGCGTCGACAGGCTGACCACGTCCACGACCTCGCCCTTTTACTCTTCTTGTCGGGACTTCCTCTTCCTCTTCGTCTTCCTCTTCCTCAGGTGACGTCAGGTCATCTGGGGCAATGTTGGAGTCGTCAGCATCCTCTTCAGGAGACAACTATGGTGAAGAATAGACCGGGTGTCGGCGGCGTGGGGCTACTGGAGGTTGAGCAATGGGAGCCTCGGCCTCGGGAGTTGGGCTCCTTTTGCGGCTAGCCGTGGACTTTTCCGCAGGAAATAATGACCTACGATGCGGGGCCTGTGGTGGCACACTGTGGGAGGCCAATGACGCACTTGTAGAGGCCCTTTGGTCATCCTGAGGGACAGATGAAGCCGAGGGCTGTGGGTGGCCCTCCCGGCGTCCCGGGTCAAGGCGTCGGGACAAAGGAATGCGGGTGGTTGCTAGGCCTGGGTCGGCGTCACTATCACTATCTACGCCTTCCCTCACTTGTTCTGCTTCCCTGCGTGCTTTCTTGGCTGCACTTTTCACTAAAGACTGTTTATAGAAGTATTTACCCACTTTCAAGGGCCCACTTTTGCCTTTATGGACTTGGAGAAGGCCTATGACAGAGTGGATAGAGAAGGTTTGTGGAAAGTACTTAGAATATACGGAGTAGAGGGCAAGTTGCTGAAAGCAGTGAAGAGCATGTATGAGGGTGCAAAGGCGGCAGTACGTGTGGAGAGTGAGCAGAGCGAGTTCTTTGACCTGAATGTTGGTTTGAAACAGGGGTGTGTGATGTCCCCGTGGTTGTTTACTGTATATATGGATGGAGTTATGAAAGAAATACTATCAAGAGCAGTGGATGTTGGTGTATCGCTGAAAAGGGAGGGAATTGAGTGGAAGCTACCTATACTGCTGTTTGCGGATGATACAGTTCTGATGAGTGATAATGAATGGGAGTTGCAGGGTCTGGTAAATGAGTTTGGAACAGTGTGCGAAAAACGGAATTTGAAGGTAAATACGGGGAAGAGCAAGGTTATGGTCTTCGAAAGGGGTGAAGTCACAGAGTGTGAGGTGAAGCTGAACGGTCAGGCTATGGAGATCGTCAACTCTTTTAAGTATCTGGGCAGTGTGTTGAGTAAAGATGGGACTATGGATGAAGAGGTACGGGAGAGGGTACAACAGGGGAAGAGGGTTGTAGGAACGCTAAAAGCAGTAACAAGAAATAGGGTGGTCAGTATGGAAGTGAAGAAGTCCTTGCATGACAGTGTGGTAATCCCGACACTGACTTACGGAAGCGAAGCATGGACGTTGGTTGAGAGACTCAGACCAAGAGTGAGAGCAGTGGAAATGAATTACTTAAGGAGTGCGTGCGGAGTTACATGAAGGGATAGACAGACTAATGAGGAAGTAAGAAGGAGGTGTGGTGTGGAGGTAGATGTGCTGGAAAGTGTGAAAAGGAACAACTTGAGATGGTTCGGCCATATGGAACGTATGGAAAGCGAGAGAATGACTAAGAGGGTGTACGAGAGTGAGGTGGAGGGACAGAGGGGGAGAGGTAGACCGAATATGAGGTGGAAGGATGGAGTGAGGAACTACATGAACGAAGGCGGTGCTGGTTGGGGGGAGGGGCGTCGACTGACTGGGGACAGAGGTGCATGGGGGCGGTTCGTTCGTGGCCACCCCTTCGGGGATCACGGCGTCAGGCAATAGATAGATAGATAGAAGGGCATACGGGCAGGCAAAGGGGAAGGTCCTGGCGTAGGGCTAGGCCTACCCTGACCTACGAAACTAGGCGAAGGGGTTGGCTCTAGCACACTTGGTACTTCAATAGCACCTTCCTCCACCACTTCCACATCAGGATCATCACTACTATCACCCCCCTCAAATAAATCCACATTGTCATCATCACCAAATCCCACAAAATCGTCAACTTCGCTTCCACTTCTACTCTGAATATAGAGGTTTTTGTCCATAGAGCTTTCACCACTGCTCAAATCCGGGTTGAAAAGTTCACGGTGTATTGCACTCTCACTTAGCAAACGTTTCACTTTCCTTAGTTTCTTTTTCTTCTCGGTTGGCAGAGGCGTAGATGTTGCAAGCGGGTTAGCACTGGGACGCGCGGGAGATTGCACAGTATCGGACGCGTCGGAATTCATTTTTTTGCTGTAGCTCTCAATGGCGGCAACGTAGGAACTGATAAGAGTGGTAGTTGAGGCTTGGTGGCGCTACGATCGCCCACGCCAAATAAAATTTGCCCGCGCTAAATTTAAAAGCGCGCTTTAACCCTCTCACCACGGAAGGGCTCTTGAACGCCCATAAAAAAAGCATATAACAGGTACCCGGATGGTATCTTGAACGCCCAGTGGTTGAAAGCCTGTGAGCTTCGTGTGCGAGGCGTCGGTCCGACGCATGTAAACAACAGCCGGCTGGACCGTCGCCCCGCATCTCCGGCCACAAGAAGGAGAGCGTCGCTTGTTCGTGTGTGCCTGTATGTTGTTGTTAAGTATCGAAAAGTGGTGTAAAGTGGCTGTTTTGGCCATAAAGTTATCTCCAATGAAATCATCATCACAGCTCAACCAGTTGACTTAGAGAGCTCTACTTAATGCCATTCTACAGGTAAATAACACAGCTACGCTTGGGGATGCGCGGGAATGCGGGAAGCAGTCTGATTAACGAATATACGGTAGCCTAGCCTAGACGTTTTTCGGCCAAAACACCCGGGTTTCGAGGAATATATATATAATACATAGCCGGGGCTGGAGGGTTAAAGCACATACCTTAGATAAGGACGCCCGGGTAGCTGCCCTTCTGCCGAGCTGTCCTTACCTAAGGCAGCCCGGGTAGGAAGGGTTAAAGACCGTTTGTCCACAGAAGCTGTGGTTACAGTCTCACGTCTTAAATGGCAGCTTTCCAGGCGGTCCTGTCAAGGGCCGCCTGTGTTGTCAAGTTCTTTATTTTGAGATCGGACCGGAGTACCCGAGCCCACGTAATTCTAGGTCCACCCCTACGCGCAGCTCCCCCCAAGTTCACTGTCCGGCATTTCTTCACCCAGTTCTGATCATCCATTCTCTCCACATGTCCAAACCAACGAAGTCGGCTCGTGCGCATCACTTCACTGATACTCCTAATGCCCAGACGCCTTCTCAATTCCTCGCTCGATACCCTGTCCCTAAGATTAACCCCACACATCCATCTCACCATTCTCTTCTCATTTCGTTCCATTCTATTGACATCCTCCGCTTTAACCGGCCACGTCTCAGAGGCATAGGTCATCGCGCTCCTAACACACGAGGTATACACCTTCCCTTTAACCCTCCAGCCCCGGCTATGTATTATATATATATTCCTCGAAACCCGGGTGTTTTGGCCGAAAAACGTCTAGGCTAGGCTACCGTATATTCGTTAATCAGACTGCTTCCCGCATTCCCGCGCATCCCCAAGCGTAGCTGTGTTATTTACCTGTAGAATGGCATTAAGTAGAGCTCTCTAAGTCAACTGGTTGAGCTGTGATGATGATTTCATTGGAGATAACTTTATGGCCAAAACAGCCACTTTACACCACTTTTCGATACTTAACAACAACATACAGGCACACACGAACAAGCGACGCTCTCCTTCTTGTGGCCGGAGATGCGGGGCGACGGTCCAGCCGGCTGTTGTTTACATGCGTCGGACCGACGCCTCGCACACGAAGCTCACAGGCTTTCAACCACTGGGCGTTCAAGATACCATCCGGGTACCTGTTATATGCTTTTTTATGGGCGTTCAAGAGCCCTTCCGTGGTGAGAGGGTTAAGGTGGGGTGGGAGCCCTCTCATGGTCAGGAGTGGCAACAGCTCTCTAAACTTTCCCCAGCCACTTCTGACTCTAGCAATGGAGCTAGCTTCAGCGCCACCTCCAGCGGAAACTGTATCGCCCAGGTAACAGAACTTTTTCACACACTCCAGCGTTACACTGTCGAAATAAACACTAACAGGCGGGTCATTTAATACAAGATCTCCCTTGCACACTGCACATTCAAAGTCTATGATTCTTGTCAAAGGTCCTCTAGCTCCACTACATCTCTTGTGTACCCAGTCACTAAAGACACAACATTGAATTGAATTACATCCCACCCCCTTCCCACATACTGCGCATGGATAGTCGCCGCTTCTTTCCATAGCTCCATGCCCTACTCCACTAATCATGACCTTTGTTTTATCTATGTTAACTCTCAGACCCATACTTGCCATACCTTCCCTCCATCTTTTGAACTTTGCCTCTGCTTCCTGCGCACTATCTGCGATAAGAACTAGATCATCTGCATATAACATCTCCCATGGGAGTCCTGTCCTAAATTCCCTTGACAGAGCCTCCAAGACTAAAACAAACAGTAATAGGCTCCGAACTGAGCCTTGGTGAACTCCAACTTTCACTGAGAACTCTTCACTCAGGCCCCCGTTTACTCTAACTGCTGCCCGTGACCCCTCATACATTCTCATTATCACACGCACCAACCACTCTTCTACTCCAAGTTTTCTCATAGCCCACTGCACTACCTCCCTGGGCACCCGGTCGAAGGCCTTCTCCAGATCTACAAAAACTAGGTATAACTCCCTGTTTTTCTCTAGGTACCTCTCTTGCATTTGCCTAAGAGTGAAGATAGCATCAGTTGTGCCACGTCCCGGCATACATCCAAACTGCATGTCGCTGATAGCAACACTTTCCCTGATCATGCATTCAAAGACCCTTTCGCTGACTTTCATGACTTGATCGAGCATTTTCAAACCCCAATAATTTCCCCTGTCTAAGGAGTCACCCTTGCCTTTATATATATTTACTATAACACTTTCCTGCCAAGCATAGGGAACTTTTTCCTCCTTTATGATAGCATTAATCAACTCTGTGACCAATTTTACCCCAGTATCTCCAGCTGCTTTTAGCATCTCGGCGACAATGCCGGAGCTCCCAGCGGCTTTTCCTGACTTCATTTTATCTATAGCACTTTTAACAGCGTCGTACCCTATCAAAGGCAGAGTGCCTTGTACTGCGGCGGTTTTGTTTATCACCTGTTTACTAAAGTGCCACCATTATCGATTTTCTTCGAGCCGACTCGAGCGGGAGAGTTACCAATTGAAGTTAAATCCGCTAGCATATATTGTTAGATGTAAGACATGATAAATACTACTAGAAATATGACTTGGCAAATTCCATATAATATCACTTCGAAATTGTTCTGAAATTTCAAAACAAAAGTTTAAATACAAACCGCTAGTGTAAGTCATTGCTGCTAGATTGAAGTAAAGGTCTCTAGATCTAGCGGAAGTCGCTATATGTATTGGCAGTACAGTTAGATGCAAGACATGATAAATACCACTAGAAATATGAATTGGCAAAATCTATATAATATTACTTCGAAATTGTTCTGAAATTTCAACACAAAAGTTTAAATACAAACCGCTAGTGTAAGTCATTGCTGCTAGATTGAAGTAAAGGTCTCTAGATCTAGCGGAAGTCGCTATATGTATTGGCAGTACTGCACACTGCCGACGGCGACACGTTGTTGACATTGTTGTTGATGTTCCAGTGGAGGGATGAACAACATATTTTTCTTGTCCAATAATAGCTATTTCATAGTCCCACAGGACTTATTTGGATATATTTATGAACCCTGGTATGAAGGTATGTTGCCAATATAATAATAGGCTATAGAGACAAATAAATAGTTAAAGGACTAATAACCTAATAATAATGACAAATAGATAATTAACTTTGTGTATCCGGATACTCCCTGTGACCGAACTGGCCATGGCCCATATA